>JAHQIW010006509.1:0-34803 GCA_019055375.1 Parelaphostrongylus tenuis
ACTGTCACTCAAGCTAATATCGGTACCTAATTACGGAACAATCCAGCGTTGCGAAATTCGTTCGGACTGCTGTGCGCCTCCCATAGCGCAGCCAAGATGGGTGTTCTATTTATTTTCGTCTTCTGGAATGCACCGTTGACATTACTGTGAGAGTTAATAGCTCAGCACTAGTTGGATTAGTAGTGAGCAATCGCTTTGTGAGTGGCTTTTTTAGGAGTTACGTCAATTACATCAATTTTGTCTTTTGGTAAATTTGAGACAGAAATGTGGGATTTTTTCAAAGTGGATATCACTGACAGGTCTGTAAGAGTCTTGACCAACGTAGTAGTTTAGCAATGACGTTAACCTTTGTTATGGTGAACTAGCGACTCATGGAGGATCTTTGACGATGGAGTAAAGCCCTATTTTTATGTATAATGCTTCCAACATGCACTCTGATATTGATACTATTGTCATAAGTGAAGAAGCTTAACAATTGAGTTCAGATAAGGAGGTTTTCCTCCTACTACGTGTCTGTTTTCTGTGTGCGCCCTAGTGGGCTTTTTAAATTAGTCTCAGCTTTGCCGTCTAGGCATTCGTCTATACAAACACAGAAATTCTTTAGGTGATAGGTCTTTCCTTATCGTCGATGTACTCGCCACCGCACTCATTACATGCGATTAAATGAACCGTACCCGTACTCATGCTGTCAGCGTCTTTACCGTTAAAGCATATTAGGATGAACAAATATGACTGCCGTCTTTCATGCTGAAATAATAGTGAGAATCATAATGTACGGACTATTCTTCTTTCGTTTGAAAGTAGGTTGAAGGCGCTATTTATGTATTTTTTTTTATATTCCAAATTTTTGTATGATGGTTTTCATAGGACTTTGGAGATGGCAACTTTTTTACTTCATTCTGAGCTTTCGCGAGCTTTGTATCACATGTTCGGTCGACTATCCTTGCGGAGGATCGATGGATCATCTCGGATATGTGGCTGACGTTCCGGCAAGTACGCCTTCTTCAGAGCCTGAATGTTTTATTTAATGTAGTGTTATTTATACAGTTTGCAGAATATTGTGGAGAAAATGAAAATCTTAGGCATCAATAAACCACAACTGATTCAGAAAAACCACTCACCGTGTTATCTAGACTAGGGACCACCTATTTTGCGCAGGGTGACGTATGAACCCGATTCCACCACCCCTCGCCCCTCCCCCCCCCCATGTCACTAGGTCATATCGAAGATAGGTGTCAGCTGATATTCACACTAGAATATCAATCTGAGATTAGTGCCATGTGTTTGGTTAAGTTAAGGCACTCTCCCTTTTAATCATTTGCGGGTTTTTGAAATTTACCCAGAAAGTGGCATAGGTTTTTCGCGCCTATGTTTTCGATTATCCTCTAGAATTTTAACTGCTACTTCAAAGTCGCCATCTCTATGCCTTTGAATATTGTGTGCACTTAGAGGTTTATTTGTGTCTTTATTTGCCTTTCTGTCTAGGTGCTCTTTCATGCGATATAAAGTGGTCTGTGTGTTTCCTGGTGTTTCCCACGATGAATAGTTTTTCCTGAATCAGTTGTCGCTTAGTGCTTTAGACTTTCATTTTCTCAACAATACTCTACATAATTATATGAATAGCGCTGCAATAAATAGTACGCTCAGGTGCTGAAGAAGGTGTATTCACCGAAACGTCAGCCACATATCTAAAAAGTTCCATCGATTGTCACCAAGGACAATCGATTGCATAAGCGGTTCAAGCCTCACAAAACTCAAAATATAAGTTAGTTTGAAAACATTTCTAAAAATATTTAGCTATTAAAAATGAATAAATAGCGTTTTAGCGTATTTGCAAGCAAAAAATTAAGGCTGCATATTTTTAAACTTTTGTTGCAGCAGAAGGAACGGCTGAGTCATAGTTGTACACCTAATAGCCTAACTAACCTAACCTAACAGTATGCACTTTTTTGTTTTACTAGACAGTCATACAAGCGCTTTGGAACTAGCTGGCGCTTAAAATCATTCGGTGGTAATTCAATCACTGCTACCGATTCATCTGGATCTGTCCTTTTCAAGCAAGGCTATATAATCTGATAAGGATATAACATTTTTTGAGCTGCTAGGTGTAGTGCTATACAGGCGCCTGTTTCTTCCTATTGGTACTCATCAATAGCAGCTTCCTTGAGGCTAAATAATCCTCTATAAAGGAATCGACGCCGAGTACAACAAATCACCACAAGTCATATGATGGAATTACCTGACATTGTGAGTGACCGGTAGTCGAGTTTGTAAATTTACAATGAGTCGCTCTCCTTTCAACCCCTCTTTTATAAAACGGCTCAAAATGATATAATCTCATAAGGATATAATATGTTTTGAGCTGCTAAGTCTAGTGCCACACAGGCGTCTGCTTCGTCCTATCGGGACGGTCACCACAATATCAGGTAATTTCATCATGTGACTTGCAGTGATTTTTTTTTACTTGGCATCGATTACTTTGTAGAGGATTATTTAGCCTCAGGGATCGGCTAAACCGAGGGAGAGTGCTACTGATGAGTCCCAAGAGGGCGAAACACGTGCCTGTATAGCACTAGACCTAACAGCTCAAAACATGTTATATTCTTATCAGATTATTCATTTTGAGCGGGTCTGTAAAGGAGCGATCGAAAGGAGAGGCAAGGTTATATAGTTATTCCGTTTGGAAAAGAAGAGCAGGATCAACAGGTGTTTATCTTCGCTAGCATCTTCGTTGAGGCACGTCATTTCCTCTAGACTTATTCCGGAAAGCTACAATTTCGTAACCATTATCTCAGCATGCTGACAGATATTGAATACATAAAGGACTCAATTAGAAATCTTTCATTTAACCGCTTTTAAAGGTGGTATATGTTACAAATATATACTCAATAATACTAAGTAATATGCAAAACTGGAATCGTACTCAGATCAATGCCGATATGTGCTTGACAAGCCAAACCGTTGGCGGTTAGCTGCTGGCAGATCGATGCATTCTGTTGAAGAATAAATGGTGAAATAACAGGAGCGTTGGTAATGCAATTGATAGGCACGCGTTACGGGAACGGGTGAAATGAGGGTCTGGTTCTCGTCTAACATCAAGTTTTGTGTATCACTCAGTATTTCTGGATAAATACTAACTAATAACAATATATTCTAATATGTCTGCTGATTACTCAAATTGGGAATAAAAGCCCAATATTTGCAGTGGTAGCGAGATAACCGCGAGTCTACCAGGCAAATTGTTCGGTTTGGTGGCTGCCATGCTATGGTATGAGTGCGTCTACTCCCACCTCACTATATCTTTGAACAGAGTGATCGCCATCGCGCTACCTGTACAAGCTTCCTTTCTACTAACCATCAGGAATACCTCTTTTGCCGTTCTCATCTGCTGTACTCTCGGTTTTTTCAATATAATGCCGCTTCTCTGGAGTGAGTTCTGATTTTTTTGGGCCGTTTATTCTTATGAATAGGATTTTATTAAACCTCGGCAACATCAGTCGGTGCTCACCTATATTTTTGAGCGGTGACGAGGCTATAGCAGAAAATATTCATTTGGATAGCGTATTGTCGTCTTTGTCTTCTTCGGAGCCAGATTGGTCCGTGTGACTGATCTACAAGTGATTGTTCCGCAGCAGTGCCTACCAGCATACAATATACTGCAGCAGGATGCATTGTCATTAAAAGCAGAACATGTTAGACGGCGGTAATAGATCCACATCTGCCCTGTGTGAAAGAACACAACTAAGGAAGGTGTTTAGTTCAAGCAGAGCTTCGTTACGTGGATTCGTCTCAATACAACAACAGTGAGCACATTCATCGAGAAGCCGACCTGTCGTGAACCGTCGGCTAAGATGAATACGGCTGTAACGGAAACAAAGGCATTGAACACCTATCTAGTTTATACTTCTTATAGCAATTCCGTATCAGCTTCATAATGTAGAGGGGCAGTTACACTAAGAAAGAAGCATATGGATTCTCATTTGTACTTTTCCTTCCGAGAAAAAAAAGCCGATCAAAGAGAGGAGAGCAATCGGAGGCAATATCAGATCGTTCCATAAGTTTCAACACTAGAGAAATAAATATCAAAATATTAGCTAGAATATTCAAAATTGCGTGGCTTTAGTATAGTTCAATATATCTGACAATTTTTTTTGCCAACTTGTCATGTGCTCTTTTATGGGCAACTTATTGCGCCCGATACACGTGTTTCGGGCTTAATAAGCTCATCAGTAGAGCAATACCCTTCGTTTTAATCGATCCTTTCGGGTCCTCCATCCCTCTACATAAAGTGGGCGACGATGAACGATCAAGTGAAATAAATGACTAGATCAGCAGTGTTATACACTCCATTGCTCTTGGCTGGTATTTTTGAATTATCATGCTATTGTGGCGAGTGTTTCCTTGAGACCACTCTCCTTCAAAATATCTGACGATTATTTTTGAGCCAACATGTTATGCGGTCTTTTATGGGCACTTTATAGAGTCCGATACACGTGTTTCGGCCTTGACATCATCCATCAGTCGGGCAGTACCCTTTGCATTAGCCAATCCTTTCGGGGAAATTTCGAAAATACCAGTCATGAGCAATCGAGTGCACAACACTGCCGAATGCATGATGTATACTATATGCACACACTTTTTGTGGATTTCATTCACATTGTTTATCACTTTTCTTCTAGTTGGGAGCTGTTTCACCTTCTTCGATCCAATGACATTTGCGATGGCGCTCTCCAATACATCGTGTGGTTATATGTTCTCTCTTATCGACTTTTACAGCGTTCTAACCGTCCTTATTTTGATCTTTCTTCTCGACTGCACCACATCTATCTGCTTGAGAGTTAAACACTCGGTTAGTGGCAAATCAATAAGCTAGAATAATCATTTAACGCTCTGTGGTAAGTCCTGTTCCATAGTACCGCACCGAAGCATTTTTCTATGTGAATGCGACTGTGATGTATGTAATATAAGATTTATGTAGCAAGTATTCATAATTTTCTGACTCAAGGGCATGACGTCACATAATTTCGGTGCTATTCACGCAGACATCGCCCAACAAAAGAGACTCAAAGTTGAGATCCGCTTCTTCAAACAGGTAATGCGCTCAAATAGTCACGGATTTGTTCGGAGGATTTAAGTTTTCTGTCAGAATCACATGAACGAATTTGTACATGATGCATCATATTCGTTGCAGGCACTATGCGAAAACGCGTTGTTTGTTTTACAACATATTAGCTATCATTGTATCTCTCCACTCTCTGAAAATCGTTTAGCTGCATTTATGACAAGCACACTAGCATGGGAGCTGTGTATTGCGCTGGATGGGTAAGTGCTGTATCAGCATCTTCCTTAACTTACTGTATGATTGTATATAGTCAATATTTATTGAAAAGAAGCAAAATGCGGAACATGCAAATATGAAAATTTCGCACTGTTGTTTTATTTATCCTTTTTAGATTGGATTATCGCCAGCTCTATCCATGGATAGGATGTTAGTCAGTATACTACGCTAGGCCCGCCAGCGAGCCAAAGCTCAAGCTCCATGCTCAAAAGATTATGCTCCTGGCTTTTGAAACTGACAGTGTAGCCCTTTTAGAAAGTGATCGAAATCAGGCAGACGATCAGTGCTATGTCTTCGGAGAACAATTCCGAAATTTGACTGAAGCGATGTGAGAGAAGCGTCTAAAACGACTCGGCGTCGTGCTTCTCCAGAATAACACCCGACTTACATTGTGAAGTCGACACATCACGTTCTCGAGAACTGGGTTGGATTACGACCATATTGCATCGTACAGCCTTGAAATTGCTCGAACGGATTATCATCTGTTCCGCGCACTCAAGTAGAATTTGCGAGAGAAAATATTCAAAGGCCACAACCAGCTCAAAAGTGGTCTCTCAGACTTCTTTGATCGTCAGTCTCATACTTTTTGGGAGGAAAGCACCCAGTCTTTGCCCACTACATAGTCGCAATTTACTAATGATGGTGAATTAACAAAGCCATCGAAATATGGAAGAAATCACCGGGAAAGCCAATAGCGACTACTACGTTTTCATTAAATGTCGTTTGAGTTATTATGAAAAAATAAAACTTCCGGTGTATATCAGCCCCTTCGGGATACACCAAGCATTCAAGCTCATTGAGGATCTTTGAAAGTGATTGAATGCATATATGGCCTTTACAATGACTGAAAGTAACCTACTGATGTAGAAAGCTAGCGTTGTAAATCCTTCTGAGAGAAGACTAACATCATCTTTTCGACCTCAGAGTTATGAACGGAATGGAACTCGGGATGAGGGTTTGAACCAACGACGACATGTGTTACAAGGCACCCCTGATCAGTGAGATATGCTTTTATTAAAAAAATGTTATACAGTCTGCAAATTTAAAATTACAGAACCTTTTAATCGAAAAAGCTCGAATTGCTCAAATGTTCGCACATAATTGACGAACTATCGGAAACGTGAAAGTTGACATTACAGGGTTTTTGACGGTGATCGCAGTAAAGCGAAAAAATGGTGAAATCACAACTTTGAATTTATTTTAGCCCTATTATTATTGGCTAGGTACGCTGTGAAACATAGTCACAGGAATTCTGAAATGCTAGCAAATCTTGGATTCAAAATAGTTTTCTCTGAAGTCAGCAATCATCCATTAACGAATGATCCAGGGAGTACAAAGTCGCTTAAAGTCCAGCAAGGACTTCGATCGCTCAAAACTCAATGAGTCTCTGAAAAAGGAAATGAGTTGAAAGGCCCACTATCAGAAAACTCGACATTGCTGATTAGTACTTATAAGGCATAGGAGGCAGATAGATGATCAGCAAATCGCTACAGCGTAGTGAACCCACTGGGTTACTCTTGTACGCGATGGGAAAGCATGTTCTACTGGTGCCCGGTTGGATCGGGGATAATAAACGAGACGGCAGATAATAGCGATATGTAGAAATTTGAGGATTCTCCTTCCTTAGCGCTGATGCGATGATGGTATCAGTTCTTGTGGTGCCGTTCTTCAGGCAACGTTTGAGCAACTTCGCGTTCTTCACGGTAGCTTTGCTAAGTGTGAGACTGTGTGAATAAAAAGGTGTTTTTCTGCTTATGTAGAAGCATTACTCACGTATCTTGATTTGATCAGTAGGAAGTATTAAATGAGTCGGCTTCCTTTGTGATTGAATCATATAAAACTATCTGTATTACAGCTTCATTATTGTTCTCTACCATTTTCGCTTCTCTTATTTCAAGAAAACGTCACCCACAACACTCACAGTGGTAAGTAGCTCCATCACTCTATTAATTTAACAGAATGATGGTTTCCAATCCTTGATTTGTTGTTGTTCACACTGTAAGCATTCATTTTTTCAGAAGGTTCAGTCCGTGAAGATCCCGTCGAAGTAAAAAAGCATTCAAGCAATAAATGTATGTTAATAGGTGCTTCGGCACGAAAACTAGCGGATATAATAAAAAATTGTTATTTCGTAAATATTTCTAGTAGATTTGTTGATCACCGATCGATTTCAAATTTGTCGTAACTTGAAAATACTATGAATAGAAAAGTCGGGGTTTTCTATGCTAATTAATGTCCAGAGGATGCCTTAATTTGAGTGTCATGCAGCATCGTTTAAGAGGATTAAGTGTGTCTGACTTGCATACCAACTCTCTCAGGTCGATCGGATAAAAATTTGTCGATTTCGGAAAAGTGAAAGGCTCGGTGAACCGCAAACGTGAGTTTGAACCAATAGCCGTTAAGTTAAGCCACACAAGTTCTCTTATAGAAATGAGGAATGTACAAGTAAAGGAAAATTGAGGAATGTTATCATCTATGCGATCGTTCATTAAATGAAATTCTACACTTCTCGGGATAATTGGAAAATGCTCCTATTGGCTTCGTTATGTTCTCACCACGGGCTATACCTATGTCCTTGATTCGAGGTACTTTCAAAACCTCATAAAGGACCACTTATCTTATAAGTGTAAGGAGTCAAGACATATGTGGGTTCCATCACATCAGCGTAAGGGGTGGGGGTTTGCTCAGACGTAGGCTGTGTGTCCAAATAACATTGCTTTGGTTTTAAACACGACGTTCAAACATATACCAAACAATCGGCGTTATTCTGCTAAAAGGATAAAGCTCTTGACGTTGATCCATCCCTATGAGATGGCACCATGTATTCATGTTCATTATTAACTTTGTTTGAGATGATTGAAAGCATATCTGGCCTTTACAATGACTCGCAGTGGTCCCCGCTGTACCGAGTCAGCGCTGGTTATCCCTGAAAGAAGTCTGATACCACCCTGGTATCAATTTATCGACCTCAGAGGGATGAATGTCTTGGTGAGCCACAAGCGCGAAATCGAACCATTTACCTCGTGCGCGAAGCAGAGAACCTCTAACCACTGCGCCACATGCGCTCCGTTCTTCCGGTGTTGAAAAAATTATCAGTTAAGGATATGACATATTTTGAGCCATAGGTCTAGTGCTATATAGGCGCCTATTTCGTCCTATTGGGACTCATCAGTAGCACCCTCCCTCGGTTCCGTCGATCCCTTGAGGTAAACAATCCTCTAAAGGAACCGACGCCGAGTAAAATTAAGCATCCAAAGTAGGATGATGTTATTACCTGACTTTGTGGTGACCGGCAGTCGAGCTTACGGCTTTTAAAATGAACTATACTTCTTCTATCGACTGCTTTTTTTTACAGACCCGCTCAAAATGATTTAATCTGATAAGGATATGACATATTTTGAGCCATAGGTCTAGTGCTATATAGGCGCCTATTTCGTCCTATTGGGACTCATCAGTAGCACCCTCCCTCGGTTCCGTCGATCCCTTGAGGTGAAACAATCCTCCAAAGGAACCGACGCCGAGTATAGAAGTATAGTTCATTTTAAAAGCCGTAAGCTCGACTGCCGGTCACCACGAAGTCAGGTAATAACATCATCCTACTTTGGGTGCTTGATTTTACTCGGCGTCGGTTCCTTTGGAGGATTCTTTCACCTCAAGGGATCGACGGAACCGAGGGAGGGTGCTACTGATGAGTCCCAATAGGACGAAATAGGCGCCTATATAGCACTAGACCTATGGCTCAAAATATGTCATATCCTTATCAGATTAAATCATTTTGAGCGGGTCTGTAAAAAAAGCAGTCGATAGAAGAAAATTATCAGTGTCAATTTTGTTTTGTATGGGAATTTCTTCGGAAAAGAATACAGCAGAGTAAAGTTCATTCAGTACCGTCAGGAAGACTGTGGAAGACGGGATGTTATGTCTGATCTGCACATTAATAACTGCGAGAAAATATTTATAACCTTATTATTGATATATTAACATTAGAATAGGTTTATATAAAATAAGACATCGGTTTCGGCTTCTACATCATCCGTGAGCGGTCGGTTGAATTTCTTTCCTAACTCTGCCTTTGATTTCTGCTCAACACCATCTCCGAATCAACTAGTAGGAAGCCCGGTCGAGGATCCGTCGCCGACATTCATTCCTTGAAAATGACATCATAAACACCTGAAAAGCCCTTGCAAGGCTAGGTCAAGAAACCAAGGAATATATATGCACGACCAGCAATATACCATTTGAAATATGTGCTGGGGTCCGCACAACTAGTGAAGACGGACCATCTAAGTATCTAAGTAAGTCTCTAAGTAAGAAACAGATATTACAGAGATATTGTTGCATCCAAAATTTTCCGAAGAATGAATGACTGCAATGAGCCCGTTATATGATGATACAGGTAAAAATAGCTGGAAGATCATGTGAAAGGTTGGGACTGTTCAATCTAGAAACTCAAAACTTTTTCTACAATATGTTGTTAGCTTCAATGTGTGTTTGGCCAGATGCATGAAAAGTGCTCTATCGCGAAAGTACAGTATGAAATGGAGATCTGAACACTCTTTAGCATACTTTCACAGTTATGCGCATTGAAATGGCCACTAATCTCAGTGTTTTCCACCGATTCATTCAGCTGATAATTTCAGCGGTGCCATCGCTTTTGTTCACACATACCTTGGTGGTATTCAAATCCAAATATTTTGTGTCGGAAGGTACGTAATGCATGCTCAGAGAAATCATTACACCTGCAGTTAAATCAAGAACATTGTATGAGACTTATTGCTGGAAATCTCCGCGCTTACTTCCCCGCAGGATCTTTCCTATTTGGGGTGAGCGTGCAACTGGCCTAGCAGACTTTTTGTCCAGAGTCAAAGTTAAACATGAAAAGAATGTCTGATTATGATCACTTGAGCCATGCATGTGGTCTTTTATAGTCCAACTTTTATAGTTTTATAGTGTTTTCTTTAGTCCTCTCGGGAGTGCTCCATCCCTTTCATAGAGTAGGTGACGGCGTACTATTTGCACGTGCCGTCAGGTGAAATAAACTACCAGATCGGCACGTTTATACACTTGATTGCTCTTAGTTGGTATTTTTGAAATGCCATGCCGTTTGTTCTGAGTGCTGTCTTAGAACCACGCTCAAAATGGAGCAAACGAGTGTAGAACACTGCCGATCTAGTGACTCATTTCACTTGACGGCATGTGTAAATCGCGCATCGCCGCTTACTCTATGTAGGAGGATGGGGCACCCCCACGAGGATGGGCTAAGACGAAGGGTACTGTCCGACTAATAAGATTGTTAAAGGCGAAACACGTATACTGGGCTCTACAAGTTGCCCTCAAAAGACCACATGACATGCTGGTTTAAAAATAATAATGAAATGTATCAAAATCTTAATTCGAGTAACAATAGTCGCCCTTTACTTGTGAATAGGTGTAGAACTCGCCCTGCGCAGTCGATCGATCGTATATCAATCTATTGATCACACATTCTCACGACAAGCAGCGCATGGCATATGTGAAACTCAATTTTATTTATCTCTGCTACAATGTAATAGAAGGGTTTGCCCAGAAATGGGCACGATGTTCGAATCGTCAAAACTTACACTGTCGAGTAGTTGCTTGTAATTTGAGGGAAGTGCTATGTCTTACAATAAATACGCATGTGTGGTACACAGAACTTTTTTGGTATTTTTTTGTTATCTCTATCCTGTTTCAGTCCCTTGGAAGAAGCGTGTTTCTACATTTGTTCAGGGTTCTGAATATTATTCGGCAGCGTAGTTGTGAGAATTTTAAGGGTGTATTTTGTTGTTCAGAAGGCCTTTTTGTTGCGCCATGACAATAGAGGCAAAATTTTGTTTCACACTCAAGCACTTTTTGCTAGACAATGTTTTTTCTTATAACTATTACTAACCGCTCGATAGCAGAAATCAGAAAATTCAGTAATGTATCTGTGTTACTTGTTTAAAAAAAGCTTTCCAGTGCATTGTAGCAGTCAAAAAAAAAGATAGGGTTTCGCAAAATGAATCTCTTCAGTTATGCGCACCTGTTCCGGCTCCCTTGAAGGTCGCGCCTTCTGATTTTTTTCGGAGTTCTGGTAAAGATTTTATAGCAGTCTCAAGGGTGTGCTTAAATTCTAAGACAACCGTTCTGACGACTGTGGCAGTGCACGGAACTTACGTTTCATATTCAAATATTTTTCACCAGAAAAAGCCTTTTTAGTAGGTTTTAAATGACAATTCAACACATGAATCTCGACGATCTTGGTGATGTATTTGATTTCTTCGATGGACCTTTTAGTGCGCTGTAGAAGCCGAAAGAAAGTTAGTTTTGCGCTAGCGCAACAGTGATACCAGCCGTTGTGCTTTTGTGGATGTAGGCCTTGAATTTCGCAACACTGTCATTAGTGCACTGCGCTTTTTCCGGCGCTAAATTTGCGAAACCCAGCCAGTCTTCCTTGAGTGTTAAAGCAAACCAAAAAGTCCCTCAAAACTAAATAGGCCATTGAAATATTCGAGATTTGTGCTACCGAATGCTTATGAAAGCTCGCAGAAAAGACTTTGTCTGACAAAAAATGTTTGAGTGTGTATAAATACATTTTGTTCCACACTCAAACATTTTTTGTCATTCATTCTACACCTATTCACAAGTAAAGGGCGACTATTGTTACTTGAATTAAGATTTCGATACATTTCATTATTATTTTCAAGCCACCATGTCATGTGGTCTTTCAAGGGCAATTTGTAGAGCCCAGTACACGTGTTTCGGCTTTAACAACCTTATTAGTCGGGCAATACCCTTTGTCTCAGCCAATCCTCGCGGGGGCGCCCCATCCTCCTACATAGAGTAAGCGGCGATGCGCGATTTACACATGCCGTCAAGTGAAATGAGTCACTAGATCGGCAGTGTTCCACACTCGTTTGCTCCATTTTGAGAGTGGTTCTAAGACAGCACTCAGAACAAACGGCATGGCATTTCATAATACCAGCTAAGAGCAACTGAAAGTGTAACAGTGCCGATCTGGTAGTTTATTTTTACCTATCGGCACGTGCAAATAGTGCGCCGTCACCTATTCTATGTAGGGGATGGAGCACTCCCGAGAGGACTAAAGAAAACACTATAAAGCTATAAAAGTTGGACTATAAAAGACCACATGCATGGCTCAAGAAATCATAATGAGGCATTCTTTTCATGTTCGACTTTGACTCTGGACAAAAAGCCTGCTAGGCCAATTGCACGCTCACTCCACATAGAATAGATCCTGCGGAAAAGTGAGCGTGGAGATTTCCAACAATAAGTCTCACACAATGTTCTTGATTTAACTGCAGGCGTAATGATTTCTCTGAGCATGCATTACGTACCTCCCGATGCAAAATATTTGGATTTGAATACCATAATGGTATGTGTGAGCAAAAGCAATGACACCGCTGAAACTGTCACCCGAATGAATCGGTGGAAATCACTGAGATTAGTGGCCAATTCCATGCACATAACTGTGAAAGTATGCTGAAGAGTGTTCAGATCTGCATTCCATACTGTGCTTATTAGATAGAGCACTTTTATACTACTGGCCAATTACACATCAACATTGGTTCTTCTTAAAATTCCAAATGGTACGACTACACTTTGTGGTGATTAACTTCCCAAGAACAGTCTGAATTGTAAGAAAAAGTTTTGAGCTTTTAGACTGAACATTTCTAACCTTTCATATGATCTTCCAGCTATTTTTACCTGTACCTTCATATAAAGGGCTCATTGCTGTCATTCATTCTTCGAAAAATTTTGGATGCAGCAATATCTCTGTAATATCTATTTCTTACTTAGATACTTACTTAGATACTTAATGGTCCGTCTTCACTAGTTGTGCGGACCCCAGCACATATTTTAAATGATATATTGCTGGTCGTGCATATATATTCCTTGGTTTTCTGACCTAGCCTTGCAAGGGCTTTTCAGGTCTTTATGATGTCGTTTCCAAGGAATGAATGTTAGCGACGGATCCTCGATCGGGCTTCCTACTAGCTGATTCGGAGATTTTGATAGGCCGAGATCAAAGGCAGAGTTAGGAAAGAATCCTCACGGATGATTTAGAAGCCGAAATCCATATCCTATTTCATGTAAACCTATTGAAATTTCAATACATCAATTATAAAGTTATAAATATTTTGTCGCAGATATTAGTGTGCATATCAGACACAACTTCCCGTCTTCCGTAGTGCCTTCTGATAGTACTGAATTAACTTTACTTTGCTGTATTCTTTTCCGCAAAAATTCCCATGCAAGATAAATGACATTGTTTTTTATTCAGACTTTCAATGAGTCGATAGCACACTCTCTACAATACCAATGATATGCTTAGCTTTTTGGAAAAACCTCTTTATGCGTTGTTACAGTTAGAAGAATATTGAGTCTCGCCTACGAAGTACATTGCTCGTCACATGTAAACTGCGCTGCGCGATCGACACGGCACCGAATGTGAAACTCAATAATCTTCTTGCTGTAACAACGCACTGAGAAGTTTTCTCAAAAGCAAGCATATCGTTGAAATCGCTAAGATTTGTGTTATCGAATGGTTATTGAATGTTTCAATAAAGCTATGCCCACTGCAGTATAATTGGGTGTGGAGTTGTATTTTACTTTTGCTCTTACGGCATCAAATAAATGCTTTTTTAAGCTATCCAATGATTATACAACGTAATAAAATAATAAAAAATATCTCCTCTCGAATATGAGTGCAGATAGGTGGAAAGTAGCGCCAAACTGTTCATTTTCTCCGATTTTCGGTCACTATTATAACTTTCAGGTATATTAGGTTGGAAAGAAGGTTTTCATCGTTTAATAAAGCATTCGTCATTTATGAATATATTCAGAAATTAAAAACAGCAACTATTCTTCAAGATACATGCCATCATCATCTACCACTTTCTGCTATCGGCCCGCCAGGTTTCGGATCTGATCGAAGTACAACTCCTTCAGCTTTGAATTCAAAGAACTCTTTACATGCTTCTTCAACTTCATCGAAAGATTCAAATCGGTGACCTTCTAAAAAATGTTGCATTGATCGGAAAAGGCCGTAATTAGATGGAGAAACGTCCGGATTATAGGGTGGATGCGGTAGAATCTCAACTTCGCCTATTTCCTCAAACTTTGCCATGGTCTTTTTGGCTGTGTGTGGTTTTGCGTTGTCTTGCTGAAACAAAGCGCGCTTTCGACCAACAGGTTTTGGGTTGTTCTCAGCCAACTTGTCGTAAACTTGGTTCAGCTGCTTGCAGTGAAGATCGGCGTTGATGGACTTACCATTCGGAGCAACTTTTCTTCTTCTCCTTTTTTTCGGAACAAAAGCCCCTAGCTTTGTTGATTCGGTGAGCAGCATCAGTAGCATTTGAACCAAATTTGTACTCGTAAATCATCAAAAAACGTTTTTGTTTCCTTGCGCAAGTATATTCTGCTACAGATATAGACAACTTATATATCAGTAAATGCGCAAGAAGTAGACCCTTCAAGTGTTATGAAAATCGCACAGGTTCATGCGAAATGACGGCCTTCCCATCCAAACGATGGAAAGTTTCTTTCCAACCTGATATATAACGAAATCTAACACAATTGACAGATTTGTGGCGCTATATTCTGTGTGAGAATTCTTACAATCTACAGAATAGCAACCTCATTGTGATTGCACAGCAAAAAAAGAGCTTTTATTCAAACATTAACCTTTCGAGTGTTTCATTAAGAGCACGCTCAAATTTTAATAGATCCTTTCACTTTTATTTGAGCCTTATATTTGAGCCTAATTTTGCCCATACGAGTGTGTAAGGGAAATTTGAAGTCTCGTAGTATAGAAGAAACTATAAATTTGTTTCCAAAACGGTAACAAAACTCTAAGCAAATAACAAAAATGGCTACACCGGTTGCGATTTGCAATGCGCGTGGCGAGGACTACTGGTGATCCTCAAAGGTTAATAATTTGATCCATTTCTAATTTATAATGTGCTTTTGGTGATTGAGCCACTAACATGAAGCTGATAGAAAAGGTTATTCATCCGCGACGTTCCGACGCATTGTATCTTCTTCAAAATCGTTGACCCAAATCGTTCCCAACAGTCCTTCCTTCTTTTGAGATCTTCATATTCGTTTCGTTCGAGTCGAAGCTTTTTCTGTTTACACCGTCCAATGAAGAGCCTTACTCGACGATGCGGTTATATACACTACGGTTATTGATGAGACCAACTGGCTGTTGATAATATTTGCTTTTCAACAGACAAACCACACTCATAAGTCGGTTAAATTTTTGGTTTGCGCAAAGTGTGTGAAGGATCTCTTGTACATGTTGGTTGAGACATTGGCTTTCTTTTCTGAGCCGTATTAGTTACGTCTCTACTGATTTACTTCGTTGAATCACGTTCTTAGTATCATCGGGACTGTTGGAGCTTCATCTCTGCACTATGTACACTTTCTAAGAGAATAATAAAATCTGAAAGTTTTTTATTTTATTGTCTATGAGTGTCAATGATACGTTGAGCATGTTTTGATCTTCATTCACTCCCGATTTCCTTCATAAGATGGTGGCTCAGGAAAAAATGAAAAGACGTTGGTAAAGTGAGTACAAATCAGCTTGAAAATCTAGAAGCTCGATTTTGCTTAAAAGGATGAATTTGCATAATACACAATGAGCCATCGAATCCTTGTCTCTGCCTCACCTCACCTGTTTTGTTTTCATTCATTTTTATTCATCTTCCGGAATAATTTTGAATTCCTCTTTTTATATTTATCTTCAAGTCGTATAACAGTCTCACTGAGTATGAATGTCTGCAATCTCATTTGAAAGAAATTTGTTTGTAGTAAACACCCAATGTTTTTCTAATCATTGAGCTAACGCGGTGCTGGTGTAAAAACATGTAATAAATCAATTTGTGGAAATTTTCGTTCATATTTTTCATTGCTTTCAATTACGTAAGATTTTCACCAGCACGGACCTTCAGCAGCTGTGTAATACTGAAATAGCTTTTTCTAAAAGTTTAGCATTCTATGGTCAACCTAGTGCGATGAAAGGCTATCCTTCCAGTCGTTTTTGATGAATGTGAATGTTTGTTGCTTGATTTGGGTCTACCAACTTTGAACATTTTGATAAGCAAAGCCTGTAGCGAACTAAAATGGAGTTTTATATTAAACAAGAGGTTTCAAACAATGTTCATAGTTTAAAGTTATTTTTTTTGGTTCTAAATAAGAGAAAGCTTTTGGATCTAAAACTCGAATTTTAAAGACATTATGATTTGTCTGTGAAAAAGACTTCCATTTATTGGAGCTCACCTCGAAAAGAATTGCGGTATGAACAGTGAAGTAGCGGCCAGTCTGAAGCACGGCTTTGATACCGCCTGTTTCGAATGCTTTCTCAGGCCCACTCACAAATTTTAATGCATCTCATAATTATTATTAGAGCGAACATATCATGTGGTCTGTTACTGGGCTCTTGTACACCTGATACACATGTTTCCCCTTGACATCCTCGTCAGTCGGGCAGGCCCTTCGTCTATAGTCAATCCTCTCGGGGTGCTCCAGTCCCCCACTAACGTGTATCGGGCTGTAGAAGAGCCCATTAAAAGGCCACGGCTGTTATAGTCTGCTGATCAAGTGTTTAGATTTCCAGTTTACGAAGAACCTCACAAATGGAAGTACTTGGGCCTCACCGATAGCACAAACAGCAACAAACAGTTCATGATCCTACTAAAAGAGTGCTTGAACTGCTCAATCTTCAGATGGTCCGGGAATTATTATGCTCAAACGAGAGGGCTGGCAATGGGACAGCGACTGGCACCTAGCCTGGCCATTGCCTTTATGTCTAAAGTGGAAGCACCAGTGATGGATCTCCGGCCATTACTCTACTGTAGGTATATAGATGATTGTTTGATTATCTGCTCCACTCAAGAGGAGCTGGATGATTGTTTTAGATTGCTGAATGAACAGTCAGAGTATATAAGATTCACCCGTGAGATACCAAAAGACGATTGGCTTCCATTCTTGAACGTGCAAATAAGCTTAACTGAGAGCGGCTACATAACGAAGTGGTACCGAAAGCCAAGTAGTAAGAATATCTTGGTTCACTATCTCTCTTCTCATCCCTCACATACGAAGAAGGCGCTAGTAAAAAACATGTTTCGAACAGCAGCCAATGTATGTACTGGGGAGGAGCAGAGAGTAGAATCCGTGAAACTGGCGCGGGAAATAGCCACTTCTAATGGATACGAATTCGTAGCCCCTCGGCTTAGGTTTAGAGGAAATAATGCGCCTCCGAACGAAAACTTAGTTGAAAGGAAAGTCCCGTTTATCATCCCGTTCTATTCAAATGAGATTAGTACAGCTATAAAACGATGTTTGAAAAGAGCGGGTTTAGAGCAATCGGTGGCCATTATTGAAATACCACCGAATACTCTAAAACGCCAGCTAGTTCGCAACCGCTTATATGACCGTCTCTGTATGATGAAAGATTGTAAAATATGTCCTAACGGCAGAGACGGTGATTGCATGAGCGTAGGTACAGTCTACCTAATCTCTTGCAAGGCGTGTAGTGATAAATATGTTGGCGAAACGGGTAGGCCGCTCTATGCACGCATAGAAGAACACCTAGCTGACAAGCGTCTTAATAGACAAAGCACCCCGCTAGGGACGCATAGAGCACAGAAGCACGACGGAGTTGATTTTGAAATCGAAGTCACCATCCTTGCGCAGGAGCAGAAAACATCAGCGCGAAAGATCTTGGAAGCATTTGGATTAATACGACCAATCCAACCATAAACCGCAGGGAGGAATGCCTTGTAAACACTCGTGATATGAGCCAGTATATAAGACTGTTGTTTTGATGGGTAGGGTGCATTACGAGCCTATGTGTCTCTCTTGCCGGTGATCTCCACTTGGATCATCCAGTAAAACACATATAAAAAGCGGTGAGTATGTTGAGTGTTGATTTTTGCTTGATGAGATTGAAATCTAGGTCTGGTGATTTTCTCTAAAGAAGTAATGGAGGTGTTTGACTGATTGTATTGCAAACATTTTGACCTTTCCAGGCTCTGAAGAAGGCGAACTGCCGAAACGTCAGCCATCGAATAAAGTTTAATGTAACACCTCGTGTTCTGCTCAAAGAAGAAAATCAAGAAACAAACAGCAACGTCAACAGCATGATTTGTCTCCTTGATGTTCTCATTAATATGACTAAGCTCAGATTGAAAAAATTTTCTCTAGAAATAATTCAAGAATCTGAAAGGCACTGAATTTGAAACTGCGTCTTGAATATCTTCACTGTTCTCAACATCTAACTACAAACGGCATTTCTACCTCCTCCTTAATCTTCCAGTTTATAATGCGGGTATCTTTAGAGAAGCACAACTCTTTACTAACATTAATTCTTTGAAACTTTCAAAGATCAAGAGGTTCACCTTAATGTCATATTCTGCATAAGGATATTCCGCCTGTCAATTAGTCGGTCACAAAAATACAAGTATTTTTCATGGCTAAAAAAATAAAATAATTATTAATTAATAATTAATAATTAGAATATAAAATTCATAAAATACAAGTATTTATATGCATATAAGATACCAGCTCATTTTTGAGTATTAGTGTGCTTTCGATTGGCACTAATTCATGTCTCGATTTAGGTGCCTCTACAAGAAAGTGTACTACAAAGAAACATTGCCATTTGTGTCTTTCCAATAACAATATAGCGTCGAAGACTTATCGGTAAACTAACTATAGGATGGAGACAAACTGCGCTTTAGGGACACACATGCTGTGGTAGAACTCAACTCTTTAACGTAGATGAAACCTGTCCAGAGTCAGACTATGAATATCCTGACAGTTGACCTTTGAGGTGAGTACTCTTTATCATAGGATTTTACAAATTCCTCGAATCAAAGACTTAGAGGCAAAGAGTGATCAAAACACAACAAGACAGGAGTGTCTAAGCGTTCCTTGTGGTGAATAATCTACTCGACAGCGAAACCCATGCCATGCATAATGGCAACAATTTTCATTTTCACACTTCAGTTTCAATTTTTTCTCCAAAAAAGGATTCGTGCAGGGTCCAAAAAAGAGCATTCTTTAAATATTAGCCGATATCAAAACGTTTATCCTTTTCATCTGAATTATTTTCCAGTTGACAACAAATTGGAACTCGATCGATGATCAACAACTTTACCGCAAAATTTGACCAAAGCACTAGACTCTATGATTTATACGTTTACATTCGTGCTTCTGATCACATTAGTATCCATTTTTTGGTTCGATGTTCGTCTACTTATGGGTTTTCGCGGGCTGAACGATCTGAAAAAAAAGCACTTCTGCCATACAAATAATAAAAATAGTGGCTCGGAAATTATCGCTTAGTGAAACTGGCAGGGAAATAAGGTTACTTACCAGTGTAAGCTTTGTTGGTGACGATTTTTTGATGAGATGAGAAAAACGGAAGTGGAAGAGAACAATGATGAAACTGAAAACTACATAATTCCGCATGAAATTCAAGTCACAAAGGACTTTGAAATATTCACTTGTTATTACTAAAAATGATCGCTAAGCATGATTGAAATTTTCGGTTCTTTTCAGTTATGAGGGGAGAAAGAAAAGGCGATCTCATCTGCTGGGGAAGAACTTTTTATTCAAGTGTTGGTAACCATTCGAAGGCTGAGACTATAAGTACAGCTCCACGTCGCCTGTTTTCAAAAAAGTATTTTTGACGTTGCTACAGGATGAGATTTGTTGGGTTGCAGACATGCATATTTCTCGCCGGGCACAGCTCTCTCTCTAGGTTTTAGCAATCATTCGATAGCGTAATCGTTTCTGATTCCAACGCTGTGCTTATATCCTAAGAAAATTCTAAAATCCACGTTTGCACATCATGATATCATTGGTTTCGAGTTCTTAATGATCATATCTAGCCAAACAAATTTGAAAATGGTTTGATATAACACTTACCCATCTAGGGCATTACTCAGCTCCCATGGGAATGTACTAGCAAAGTATATAGCCCAACGATTTTCAAAAAGCGGGCGAATGCAATGATAGCTAATATGCTGACAAATAAGTAACGCGTTTTCACATAGTGCCTGCAACAGATATAATGTGAAATGGAGATTTTTGTAGAAGTAATTCTCGCAAATGCTCCTAAATCAATTGAAACCATTTCTAACTTTACTTCTTACCTGCTTGAGAAAGCGGATTTCTGTTTGCTGTCTCTTTCGTTGGGCGGCATCCGTGAGGTTTCCACTGGGATTAAGTGACTTCGTGCTCTTCAGGGACAAAATTATAAATCTTTATCATGTGGAATGTTGTATACATATTTGAAAGTCGCATTTACATCGGTAAAAAGTACTATTATGTGGAAACAATAGCTGGACTCACCAACTCTTATGATGTTTCTGAAATTAATTATTTTAACACATACCGTGTGTTGGATTCTTAAAAAAATTAACGTTGTGCAATCGAGAAGAAAGATCGTGGTAAGAACAGTTTGAATGCAGTAAAAGTCGATAGAGGAGATGATATGACCGCATGGTGTGTCGGGAAACGTAACCATCCACTTCACCGTATCAAAGAAGACAAAACAGCTTTCTGCTGAAAAAAGCCGACACAATCGGAGTTAATATTCCGATGTTTTGAAGAACATTATACTGTATCATTCTAAATTAGAGTCACATGCTTCGAAAATTGATTGTAATACAATAGCCTAGAATTAGTGATGGCTTCTTGTGGTTAAAATTTCATTCTTGTGAAAGGCAGTCAGTTTATGTCACATCTGTTATATTACTTACTCTTCTAAATAACTATAATTTCTGCATGTTAACCACATCAGAGCATAGTTTTCCTCTTGGAAGGATCTCCTCTTCGCTCGTAACGAGAGCACGTGGCTCGTCCCAGGGTGACAAACAAGGAAACTGGACGAGAACAAAATGCGATATTGCGCTTTCCTGAGACGGAAATGAGCTGGCGATGAAATCCTTGTTTCTGCAGAGCCCATCTAGCATACTTCTTTCCTATATCTCCTAATGGCCAGGTGCCTGCAAGCTGGCGGCTAGGAAGTCCATGGGATGTGGTTAGGAGTCGTAAAACCTAAAAACCACATGAAGAACGTGATGCTGAGATCCATGGATCAAAACAGAACAAATAGGGTGAGGGAGTATCTAAGCCTATCATGGCGACCAATGCCATCCATGGGAACCAAAAGCCGTACTCTCGGCAGTGTAGTGAGGTATCCTAATGGAGAGTACTATAGAAAAGTAGACTACTCCCTGGTAGATCTAGGTCTGCACGTGGCCGCCGCTGTTTCAAAAGTCTGCACGAGTACAGACCATCGCCTCTTTGCGCAAGCTCCATTCTTTGCGGAGAGGAAAGATAACTGCCATTTTCAAGCAGAGAAATCCTTAGATTATCAAGACCAGGTATTTACACAATTCATTAGTCGACTCTCGGAATAAAACCGTTATCAATAAAATTAAGCAACTCGACTGGCTCATCCAGCACATTCTCGTTAGGGCTATGAAAACCGAAAGTCCGAAAATCACCAAGAGACGTTTGCCTCTAGAAACAGTCGGGCTGGTATCACTTATATCACCTGTTGTCCGGTTGATCGTTGAGTAACTCGAGCGGGTACCAGCAACACTTCCATTTTCCCTAGCGCATGCAAGAGTAGCCGAGTGGGTCCTCCTCGCTCTAGGGATTCGATGAGCATATATCTTTCTTCTATCGTTTTCGTGAAGAAAGCGGACCAACAGGTCGGTGGTCTTCCTGTAGAGCGCGTGATATCCCGAGGAATCCAGTCGCTAACGGCTCTCGTCCATCTGTGGTCGCTAGAGCGCATCGCGTGTATGGACCACCTTATTTTCGATATCCTGGCGTGTAGAACGGCGTCCCTGATTTTCGATCGTTGACGTAAGTCGAAACTTCGGATCCTTTCTCTCACTTGCGATATACGGGATACTCCTAGCATCGATCTTTCGACAGCGCTTTCGATAACACCAAGTGATCCTTCATTCTGCTTACGTAGCGACCAAGTTTCAGCTGCATACGTTAGGACAGGGATAATCATCGAGTCGAAAAGGTATTTTTACACATGGTAGGCAGAGGCAGTCCAGTGAAAACTCCTTGATGTAGAAAGTTATTCTAAACCATGATTTTATTTGAGCGTTTGCTTGCAAGAGCTGACCAATTAGTTGGTATTGCTTTCCTTGTGATCTTGACATTCTGAGAAATAAGAGCGGTGACGGCTCTTGCAAATCTGTTCTCGTCTAAAAAGAAACTCGAAGAAACTGTGCACAGACCACATAATGTTCGCTTTGACACTTTGTGCTCTTAGTATTAGTCTTTCGTTCGACCGATGTCGCTAAGTGATCTATCACAAGATTATAATAAATGCGGCAACAAATCATTGCGCAACCCGTGTAAAAGGGTACTGCCGATCGCTGTTCATTATTTCAAGAATACCCTGCTTTAATGGATTCGACTCGATTCGACGCGGACATTAAGACCAGGATCACCTGTGAATCATCGACTCGAACCGACTCAACTCTAGAGAAGATGAGGACGTCTGTTATTAGTCAATAAATAAACCTGTAAGTCAATCTCATTCTTAGCAATAATGAGAAATATTGACTAACACTGCTTAGGATTGATAGAAATTGATTATTAGGACAAAATGGTGAAGAGATCTTAGAACTTACTCCAAAAATATGGCACTGCGTGGCAGAATCCGAGCATGCAGCAGATCAGAACAACGAAAGAAGTATTCTTCACGGTTAAGATAAGGGAAGATCGTAGAGGCAGCGCCATGGCGATTACTCTGTTCAAGGCGATAGCGAGGTGGGAGTAGACAGACACATTCCACATCATGATATTCACCAAACCAATATATTTTCCTATTAGCTTCGTGGCCATCTCGCTTCCACTGTAACTGATAGAGCTTTATGTTCTATTTGAGTATTCAAAATCTACTCGGATATTATGTCCACGTTAAAGCCTCTAATCGCATTTCTGTCCGTTCCAGCGCACATAGTGTCTGTGTGGCTTAAAAAGCACCAATTGTTGCGTAAAGAGAAGCAGTTTCAACTAGGCGCTCGGTTGTCTAGATAGCTTCGTCATATTTACGAAAAAAGTAGTGACTTACTCATCAGTGACTGCATTGTAGCACCGAAGGCTTATTAATTTCCCTTCTCTCAGGATCCGATTTCTTCTACGTAGCTGCATTGAAATTCAGAATCATAATTGGACACTATAGTCGATAATTTAAAATTATGTTCTCAAAAATAACAACTTATTTTTTCGAAAAATTGCATGATTTTGCAGGACTTGCAGAACTGCAGGAATTGCCGCGACTTATTGCTTCACCATGTCGAAGATGTTTCTCAGTTTTGTATTATCACTTTAGTCGGTACATTCAATGTCCCATCGGCTTCATTAGAATGAAAAGGCCCAAATACTATCTTAATGTACAGAAAAGGCTAAACTAACATAACTTCCGTAAGCCATGGAGAAATTCATCTCCAATACAGTTCATTCCAACTATCTATTTCAAACTTCCATCCACTGAAGCTCTGAATTCTTACAATAATGTCATTGGTGTAGTCCAGAAGACGAAGACAAACAGAATACTCATGTTGGCGAGGCAGTGCAAGAAGCACAGTAGACCGAACGAATTTCGTAACGCTGGATTGCATCGCACTGCTAGAATAGCTCCGCCTGTTGAGACCAAACCAAACACTCCTACCTAAAAGCCGTACATTTTCTCATTTCTTTGGAGAAGACATATTCTTGGATTTAGTGATAGATCGAGGCAGTGAATAAACGACATGGCTCTGGGCTTCATGGACCGGGCGTAACTTTACTTCTTGTAATGATTTATCAGGGAAATTTGTGTCTTTATTGAGTGTTAATAGATGTGAAATCTGATTGAATTGTATGAAAGTGCATTGAATTTCACATTCAAAATAAAAGATTGTAATGAAGGAGCGGAAGTACTTAGATGTATAAGTCTCACTAATGGGATTAGGCACTCTATAAAATTTCCAGGAAGTATGTTACTTTTGGTAACAAAAGTTAGGCTGAAGACTCACCACGGCCATGATCACCGACACCATAATGTTTTCTGTTTGAACACAGAATGAAGTGGTTAAGGAGTCTGGCATCTGTAAAAAACGTGTCGGTTTTATGCTATTGACAGTTAGAACACAATTCAAAATTGCTGCAGAAGAAAAGACTGAGACAGAAGAATGCCATCTCCTGCTATGACGGTTCGTTCAAAAATCGAATATGATGAAGCGGCATCAATTATTACAGCTATAAGCGCTGTCAAAAAACAATTGGCTTGGATGATCCAGTAGTAGCAGTCGAAATACCTCCAAACACACTTAAACACCAATTGGTTCGTAGCCAACTGTATGATCGCTTCTGCGAAACGAAAGACTGCAAAGTTTGCTGTAACGACAGAGGCGGCGATTGCATGAGATCTGATACGATATTCCTAGTCTGCTGCAAGGCATGGAGGACGATTAAGTTGACGTAACGGGTAAAGTACTCTGCTTCCGTAAAAAAAGAACATTCAGCTGGAAGACGCAATTCAAATCAAAAGACTCTTTTAGACACGCACACAGAACAAAAACATAAAGGTATAGATTTCGATGTAAGTCTGAGACACTACCTCAGTACAGAAATTTAAAACAGTGAGCGAAAAACGGTGGAGGCCTTCTAGATAGATACTGAAAATTCGAAAACGAACTGCAAAGAGGAGTGTCTCGTAATTACGCATGAGTTCGCAATACTTCAGGCTAATCTTTTCAAGACGAGTCAGGCACATTTATTTTCTGCAAGGCTGTGAGCGGCATCTACAATAAATGATTGGAAGGCTTAGGTAACAGCTAAACGGTGAGAGGTTTAAATAACACTATTTACTATGCAAATTAAAGATTTCTTTATTACGTTTTTCTGTCGCAGTTATAAGGACATTTGACTGAGTTGTGTAGATTAATTTGATCTTTCCAGGCTCTGAAGAAAGCGAAACTGGACAAAACGTTAGCCATACTACTTTCATCGCACTGTATTACTAATGAAACTTTGAATCTGTTTCAAGAGAAATACACTGCTTTTTCTTTTTTCGTTACTAAAGAAATTGCATAGGTGGATTCAACTATGCATACAAAAAAAATATTTCAAAAAATATGACTGGCGATACCTATTAGACAGTACGCTTTGAATTTAAATATTGCCTAATGATGACGGAGATCAACGTATGCTATCGGTTGTAGCAACGAAATCTACAAATTATACTAGGCGGATTTATATCAAAACATTTTTATATGACTGCGTAGCGTGAAATATATATTTCAGTTTTTGTTTACTGCTACTCTTCCTTCATAGCAAGGTGCAATGTGAGATACAGCCTAAAGAACACCGTGATACGAGCAAAACTAGAGGTGATACGAGCTCTGCTTGCATGTACTCTTGCGCCTATTATACTTCAATTACAAGTGAGAAAAACTCAAAGCAGTGTGCTGGAGTCTGTGCACTGGATATCATGCGAACCTTTGTTAAATGGAAAAGGGAAGTTTGAAGCCTGGCTAAGGTTTTCGAGATTCGCTCGTATCTCAGCATTCTTGTCCTTGTATTTCACACTTTACTCTGCTATAAAAAAAGTGGGCAGTAAACAAAATTCAAATTTATACTATATGTCACGCGCACGTATGGCTAAGTGAAAAATATTTTGATACAATTTTACCTACTACAACTAAACCCTACAACTAACTCAAATTCGCATATCGCTATCACTATTATGTAATATTTAATTATAAAAGGTGTCGTCTTTCAGAATTTCCCGGCAATGATTTTCCTATTTCTTTCTGCTTGGTCAATCTTACGCACCTACGCAAATTTTTAATAGTAATATGAGAGAGACACAGTAGGGAAACAAAATCTGTAGTCGTTGTCTCTCAGCCGCTTTAAGTGCGACAATTTTAAGTGTTCAAGGTCAATTCGTTTGAAGAAAACCTACCTTTCATCTCCATGGGTCACCTTGAATAAGCCTGATTTGCAGGGAAGCGTATAACAGTTGATTAGAAGCGTGAACTCCATTGCATTTGTATAATAGTAATCGTGAATCTATACAATAACCATGGTAACATTCACAATCTGTTATTGGCTCGAAGGAGAAGAAAAATCCACTGTAACAAGTTCTCAGCGAGAGTAAAGCTCCAATAAAGCACCGAAGAGCTCTGATAAAATTCAGACTAAGCGATTACGTGATGTTGTGAAGTGTGAATGGCGAAATAGTGATCTACTGAATCTGAGAAGCCTAATTCACGACCAGCTCGTGCTGATGGCTTTTGCATAGATGTTATACCATCCTATTATCAATCAAATTCAACAAATAAGTAGAAGGCGAAATTTAACATTTCAATTTAATCAATGTCTGCATGAAGAGTTAACAGAATGCGACATGCCTGTGCCCGTATATAAATGTGCATACATATGCGTATATACACATTTCGTATATATGCTTATGGATATGTATATATATAAATAATTAAATAAATAAATAAATATATATATATGCGTGTGTGCTGTCAATAAGTCAGTATGCAATCAAGTAGATGAACAAGTAGGTGGGTATTGAACTGATGGTAAGAAGATAGAAGAGAAATAAAAAAAGAAGGCAAGAAGAGTAGGTAAAATTTTTATATATACTCGATGAAACTTTATTTCTTCATTTATATGCGTATTGTCGTCATCTTCATATGCATTGAATTTATTATTGAATATTTATCAGTCCAAACAAAAAAAATATAGCTATATGTTGACTAAACTATCATGGCCCTTCTTTTTCGTCTGTGCTTTTTGGGCTTAGGATTGTGCTTGCGATACTCGCCAGTCAATAATTCCTTGGACCGACTATCTTCAAAACTCTACATTACTCATTTATTCGCAGTTTTTCCTTGTAAGCCAAATAAAAGGTTGCTATTATACATTTTCTAGAACAGCTAACGCTTTGGCTGTTTCACCTTCATACAATTGTTCATTGAGCATTGCACGGTTTGACTCACTAGCGGACAGTCTACCCTTCCAGGCAGTAAGGGACGATGCCATCTATGCGTTAGCTATTAAAATGAATTGTATAATAACTGCTACGTGTCTGGCTTACAAGACCTATGAGTCCTTAGTGAACACTTAGGGGCTCTTCACACTGTGTGAAACGGATCTGCGGAGTCGAATTACGAGCTAAGTATTCGAATGATGCGGGGCTCCTGCTGGAATTTTTTGTTTTCGTGTTTTCGAATATTTTCAGACGAAAATATTCATAGAAACCTGGAGTCGTGCATGTAGGAGCCTATTAGTGCCTACCTACATTGGAATTATGTTTATATTATTTATTAACATAACCCGTCATCACAATTTTATTGCGCTGATCCGAGTACTTTCATTCGATTCGTTTTCCGTCTTCTTCTTGAATGACGTAGAATACTGGTCGAGCATATCTCCTTTCAATCTCGAGGATAGCCTAGCTGTGGATTTCCATGGGGCGTGCTTGCTGACTGCCGAAGAGTATTGAGGGTGGAGCCCGGCTTCACGCGCGCGGCGACGAGCATTACAGCCACTCGGCCACGGCGTCCCCACTTTGGAATATATGACCTATAATCGAAGGTCATGCGCCATGTTATCTTTGGAGGCCAAAACCATATTAGATCGCCTATCTCTTAGTGGCTGAAATACTCAGCGTTTCAAAAAAGAATGTCTAAAGCCTAAACGAGGTTGGTACGCCAGGGCCATACATCGGTGTTTCGGAAATTTCGGACTCCATGTCAGTGACCACCGTTTCACATTAAGCCCTGCATTGTGACAAGGAGGGAGGCGTATGTGGTGATGGCATAGTGTACAATGACACTGGTCCATCACCACTTTTTCAGTCGATGGATTTCGGCTGTTAGATCAAAATTGATCCATAAGATCGACTGTTTTCAAAACCTCACAATTAATTCAAAATAATTCTGAAATTTTTAGAATTATTTTGAATGCTTATTGCGAGGTTTTGAAAACAGTCGATCTTATGGATCAACTCAGCGTTTTATTTCTTACAGCTTTCGCAGATTTAGACCATCCAGCTGCTGCATGAATGATTTCCAACTTTCAGAGTATAAGGGTTCGATTTATTCTTGATTGTTTTTGTCCTTTAGTTTTACTGTTTGTTGGATATGTAAAGTTCGGGTTGCTCACTATGCAGTGCTGCGGTAAAACTTAACTCATTCCTAGGGGAATGTCTGCTGCATGAATCTGATATTGTGGAATGAGCACCTGGGAATACCACCTGCAGCCATGGGGAAGGCAATGAAACCACTGATGGGCGCAGTGTGGGTTAGTATTCATGCTTACAAAAATTTTATGCTCCCTCTAAACGACCCTGAAATTACACATTTTGTAAAAATGTATATATTAGAAAGGACTGTCGAAAAAATGTGATAGGCTTTATGTGACGTTTTCATATCAGTATTTAGGAGAACGCTCATATGATCAGGTTTTTTTTTTCTGTTCCAACCTTACACTTAGCCTTTTTCAATTGCTTGGTAATCTTCTTTAATAAAACAGGCCATTTTACAGATGTCAGACTTCTCATCCACTCTGTTGTATGCCGATCCAGAGATCATCTATGTGTCATTTATCATAGCTGTCATTAGTGTTATGCGCTTCTTTATGTATCTTATGAAAGTAACAGTCTTCTTAAAGACTTTGAATGCGATAATTTGAACAAATGTAACATGTTGCACATTTTTATGCAATTCGTTAGTATCTGTATTAATTGATATTTGATGAAGGGAATAAAACTCTGCAATAAATTATCGCAAAAAGTAGTCGTGCAGTCGTGGCCTATGACAAGCACAGTCATTCACTGCTTCAATCCAATTTCAGGCCCTATAATTTATAATTTTTTTTTGATGATGACATGAGGGCCAAGATGTGCGTTTTCAAGTACGGCTGTTTGTTTTACTCTCGAACACCGCTGCTATGCTGGTAGTGCTATGCTGGTAGTGCGTTACAATTCTTACTTTGCTTACTACGAAGGATGCTTTCAGAAGTTTTACATTTGGTCCTATCATGCCGCTATTTTCGTTATGGGGAGTATTTTTTTCCTTTGACCTAATTTTGTAGCCGTACTCCGCAGCCAGGCCTACTTGGCGTGTCGGATGTAGTAACTTCTTCTTTTCTTTTGCCCCCTGCAAACACTTATAATTGCTCGGTGTATGCTTCCAACAAGTACTTATGGTTGTGAGGGACGATAAAAAAAAAGTGCACTTGCGTATCTTTGTTGCTTGCGATCAAAACTAATTTCTTTTGTAGCCACTTTAGGGGAAGTGTATTTGAACGTTTTGAAGTGGAGCCTAGTTCGCTTTAGATTTTCTTTGTTGAAACTCACTGCATTCCGACAGTTCATTCAGCGGGAAATCTGTATTTTAGTGCTTTCATACCTATCTTATCACGTTGTAGTTGCATGCCCAAGACAAATGAGTGATATGAAAACTATGAAGTTCAAGAGGAACTCAAAATTACGTTTTACTTCAGCGGAGGAGGCGAATCTCATGGTAACCACCACAATTTTGAGATTATTGCTCTGTTTTCACTCCTACTATGAGAGTGCAAAGTGAGTTAGACTTTCATTTGATGTTCAGAGCTTTTCATATCATTCTTCCTTGAATTGATGTCAATTCATCAGTTAAGTACATTAGCCCATCTTTTCTTCTGTAGATTAGATGAGAAACATCAATGTATCAGTAGTAGGGCAATGATTTGAAGCTGAGAGCTGGAACTTCAACCCTAGACATAAAGTCAATGGCAAGGCCAGCTTTCAATCTTTGTTCTTTTGCGACTTTCTTATTTGGACATACTATCTTACCAGAACGTTTAAAAATTAAACATCTCAGATAGTCTCTCCAGAGAGGCACGAGCTGCTGAGCCGACAAAGACTATATATAAATTTTTTTCAATATATGTAAAAGATGTGGATGGCTTGTACTACCATGCAATTCGTGAGAATACCGAAAGCTCCAGCGCATATGAGATGCTTGACTGCGTCCAATTTAGGTGCCTTAGTTGGAGCCTTGATGTTAGGAAGATACGCTGATATTAACGCGAGGGTAAAAAATCACTTTGTCCTACTCGTCAGCTAGCTACACAGCTAATATTTGGCCTAACCTTGATGTGAAAGATAGGTATTCGTAAGCCACTGAGGTCAGACTAAAAACGAGAGTTAGGTTCCATAACGGATCAGTGGCATGTTCAATTCAAAAAAGATGTATAAAAGCAGTAGGTCTGAGAAGCCCTGGAGAGATTACAGAAAATCTACCTAACTCATTGCTTTGTCATTTGATTAGAAAAAAGGGGGGGAAAGGAGGAGAGATAAAAAATGGAAGAGGGGGTGGAGGGGAGAGAAAGGAAAGTCAGAAAAAGCGGAAGAAGAGGATAACAATCAAAATTAGTGGAAATAAGAAGAAAGGAGAGCAGAGAACAAAGGAACCCCGGAGCTAATAGGGAAGAAAGGGATGGGAACGCCGAGAACAAAAGGGATAGGTTAAGAAAAAAAGGAAGGAAGAAAGGGGGAACAGGTGTAGAAACCAGGAAAGAAGAAAGAGGGAGGAAGAAAGAAAAATAGAAGGAAAAGAAAACCCGGAACTATGCATCACTCTCATAGGTGACAGAGGGGACAAGGACCCCCATAGAAGAAAGAGAGTGATCCAGCTCTCATCCCCCCACACTCTACCCTTCAATACGCGGTAACAGACCCCTCCACCCCCCCCCGCGCTCTTCCCCCCGCCCCCCCCTCCCCCCCTCAAGACACAAACTCTTCATTCTGCGGGAAAAAGAAAGAAGAAAAAAAAGGTGGGAGAGCCCCCAGAACCCAGGACGAGGAACCTAACTCTCATTGCCCCATTCGCTCTCTCCACCGCAATCAGCTGGACCCCAATCAACAACTAGAGTGGGTAGAAGTTCACCTCTCCGCGCCCCCTCCCGGAGCCATAGTAGAGATCAGTAGAGGAATAACGAGCAAAGAGGGATAGTTTGGTGGGAATGTGAAGTAATAAAGTAAAGTAATGATGGTCCTCTATTCTACTCAAAATATTGACCTTCTCGCAGTTAAATTGGATTTTGTCACAATAAAACACTTTGCCGTCATTCACACTATAGGACCTTTTTTTTTTACCGACAAAACACAGTGCACTCCTTGTTTTTGTTTTTTTTCGTTTTTTTTTCATATTTTTTGCCTTTTTTTTTGACCCTTACACATCCCACCCCCCCCTCGCAGCCCCCCAACCTTTATTCCGTTTTCCCTTTTGTTTTTCATGTTATTTTTTTCCGCGTTTCTCCCCCACCCACCTACGTTATACGGAAATATTTTTTTTTTTGTCCCCCCTGCCCTTTTTTCCCTTTTTTTTTTTTACGAACCCCCTCCCCCCTTTTTTTTTTGCCCCCCCCTTTTTGATTAACTAATATTCTACTGCCTGAAAAGTTTTTTTTGTTTTTTTCCCCCCCTACTCTAACCACCTCTTTTGCCACCACCCCCTCCCCCCCCCTCTTGCATTTTTTTCCTTTCTTTTTGATGGTTTACCCCCCCCCCCCCTTTTTTCCTTTTTTTTTTCACTCTTTTTTTTTTTTTTTTTTTTCCCCCCCCCTTTTTTTTTTTTTTTTTTCTTTTTTTTTTTCCCTCTTTTTTTTTCCCCCCCCCCCTTTTTCCTCTTATAACAATATCCCTTTTACTCGCTCCAAACAGATTTTTTTCCCTCACCCCCATTCCCCCCCACCACTCTTTTCTTTTTTTTCTTTTCTTTTCTTTTTTTTGCCGACCCGGTTCTTCCCCCCCCCCCTCCACCCCCCCCCCCCCCCCGGCCCTGATTTTTCTACCTCCCCTCTCGTCAAACCTAGAATCCTCGTTAGACTCCTAAACTATCCACTCTATAGACGAAACAAAAAAAGTTTTGCGGTTCTGGCATCTTGGGGTTTTTTTTTAAAAAATTTTTGTTAAAAAAAAACTTTTTATAAAAAAATGCTGTATCAACCCGAGCTTTTTATTCTAGGGAATTAGAAAGAGTGTAAAGTGTGATTTGCACTTGTGTTCGCGTGATCATTTTCACCAAAGTACGATGCGCACCGTAACCAACTATCACCAAAGTTCTTTTTTAAGCAAAGTCATTCGATAGCCTTCACAGAAAATGCATGATTCTAAACTATATTTTCTGGTATCTTATCTAGAAAAAAAAAACTTAGACAAACCTAACTAGATGGAAATTATACAGGCTATTTTAAGACGCTGTACAAACGGATCAACAGACGCCTGAATCTTACCCTCCGGAACACCCCACCCGATACCTCAAGCAGTGTTAACTTGCAGTTGCCCCTCCCTACTCCGTTTATCCTCGGCTCTTACAGTATCAGGGTTTTGATCAACTCAGTGCGGTAGTTTAGCAGAAAAATAACACAAGAGTTAAGGGATTCACAAACTGACTTTGGCCCATATGTTTGAACCTGACTTGTTTAACGGTCCTGAAAGCGAGTTAGTTAAATTACATTTCACACCTTTTTGTTTTTTTTTTTTGTCTGACGGGCCGAACAATCTACTCTCACTTGAACTTCGCACTGGAGAGAAGTTTTTGGTTGTAAATGCCTATAGTAAAATTCAGTACCCCTAGAGCCAAATTTCATGATCCAAACCAGTTTTTTTTTTTTTTTTTTTCTTTTTCTTAACACAAATTGATATTGCTAGAAGCCTTTCTATAAAAAGTTCTTTTTAGTAAAACAATCTCCCACATGTCTTGGGAAATTTCCATTGTTCAAGGACGAATGCCACATCAATGGGAAATAAGCATCGCCATTTCATACTTCTCATTTCCTGACAATATGCAAAGATTATTATCGAAAACACGCATTACCAAAGTCTTCAATCGGTATGAAATTTTTTGCAAGAACCTCTTCAAAATGTAACTTTTAGTACGTAGTCGTAATGATGCCTTCCATAGAGGTCCCACAATCAATCAAATGTATTTGCTAGAGCCAATTGCATTAGGGTAAAACTGGGTCATTATCTGACCCTGGAGGTAAATATATGTGTTATTTAAACAATCCCGATCTGATTCAAAATCGTTAACTGTTGTTTAAATTTCTAGTGTGCAAGAAGAAAAATATTCAGTACTCACACAGCAAAAAACACCATAAACGGAAGCGAATAATGTATGATTATTTTTTTTTTTATATTGAAAAGCCATGATCACGTAATATAAATTAAGCAACGTTCTCATCCATCAGAGATCTTACCCGCGTTGCATAGCTGTTTTGCTGTTACACTGTTACAATTTCATGTGTTTCTTTAAGATTCAGGCTAAAAACATCAAAACACTCACAAAACATAACTTAGCTAAAAAAACCCTCACATGCTACAAAACAGTATATTACGTCTAACGGTATTAAACAACATGACATCTTTGCAGAACTCAACACAATCTATACATAAAGTCACCTTGCCTAAGCGCAAAACTATAAAAGAATACACTGACACAAGAACCTCATCACTCCGGACAGGTATGAGTAGTATCGAAGCAAAGATAAACTCCAAACGATAACCTCAATAAAAAAACAAGAAGATAGATCGACTGCCACATCGTCGCTTACAATTCAATCTTTGCCTTCGAGCTAAGCAGCCCCCACCTTTAACACACGGTTAACATTACCAACGTACTAGAAAATCTAGCACAACTGTGGCCTCATGACGTCGGGTAATTAAAAGGACATCTTAGAATACGCCTCGGATGTCGGCTGTTGAACGATCATGGTCTTAGTGTGAGTAGTTGAAGACCCTATGAAAACTTTACACCTTGAAATAACCCGTGAACGACAATTCTTTTTACGTATCTTAGCAGATCGTTTACCTGCCTCATGCGGTGGCACTTAGTGTCATCAGATGCGGCAAAAGAAGATGGACTGCACTTAAAAACGTGAAATTTATATTGAGCAAGCAATTATCGGAAAACGAAAGGCCCACTTCCGTTACTTGTCTTTTCCTGGTGTATGGACCCAAAGATACAGGGGCAATTTGGATCGGGGAAATTCACAAGAATTTGTGCTCTTTGATAGCTAATGCGCGGCTTTCAAACTTCTCGTTGTGGGTCTCTGGTGGACACTGGGAGCGCTGTAGTTTTTTATCACATCATCTCCCTTTCATCCGTCTCCGAGCACCATTACGGATTCTCTCTGTTCTGTAGGAAATTGATGGCCGTTTTCCAGTTGGTGTTACCATGAATCTAATTATGTGACTGCTCACTGTTCTTTCTAGTCGTTCCGAACAAATGCGTTTTGCAGTTTCAACAAAACCCTCGGCAATGTTTAACACTGGCATACTACATATGACACGGTATAGAGGTGTGGCCTTCATCTAATAAAGGCATCCATGGGTTACCTAACAATACGGT
>JAHQIW010006510.1:0-35315 GCA_019055375.1 Parelaphostrongylus tenuis
ATTCGTACCGTGCTTGCATAATATGAGAACGCAATTATGCGAGTTGAGCATAACCAATTGACCAGATGCCCGTGTTAGAAACACATTTGGATAATAATCAATACGTTTAGCGTAGATTACATATAGTTCTGTAGAATTGGAAAGTATTTGATGGGGAAGTGGGGAAGGCTTCACTAGTGCATACCTTACTAAACTCTACACGTCTGTTTATTCTCATCCTTATATAAGTTAAGGCTGGTTTCGTAGTTGAATTGTTTTTGGGAGCCAAGTAATGGGTAATTATTTAGGTGCGCATGGAACGCGGCCGGATGAAACATGAGGACATCGCAGTGCTATTGTCTAGCAGTGAAGAGCACAGCAAAATCGCCATTAAAGTGGTCAATTATTAAATAATAAAATTCAGCGCTAAATTTTGAAAGTGGTATGGGAAGCGCTACGCCGCCGAAAGAGGCAAGAACCAGCAAACAGAAAGCGTAGCAAACAAATTAACTAACAGTATAGCTATTAGACTTGAACATTTGGCTGATAACTGCCCCGAACACCTCCATCAGCGAATAAAATTGCGAAGATTGAGGATTTGGAGCCTCTAGAATGAACCAGCGGAGCTGGATCTGTTCAATAACACAATCACTACTGGAGAGGTCAGGTGGAATTGATCAACCAGAATTGCAATATTTCAAAAGAATCCGTCGTTTCAGTCTTGATGGAGCCGATGCCTGCAGTGCGCTGTTTGGTTCTGGTCTTAGTTATCTGGACAACAATTAATTTGACGAGTATGAATCTGAAGAATGTAATACGGGCGATACAACTGAAAGTAAGAGATCTGAAGAGATGTAATGAAGAAACGAACGCTGAAAAGGCTGGTGCTGACAATTTACCAATTTGTGATCAACAGAAATGTGTCATATTTGAAACGTAGTAGTTTTGAGAGAACTGGAGAGCGTTCACTGATTTCCTATGAAGCCTTCAAATTTTATAAGCATATTAGTCTTATAGTCTCGTGAAACAGTTTCGCTTTTCTAGACTGTATCTTATACTTTCTCACGCTTTTCTTCGCTAGGCTAATGTTGATGCTCATATTCATTCGTGACTGATGTCTATTGCTGTATTTGCAAGACTTCCCACATCACTTTATTAAAGTTCGAAAAGTGCTATCATGTAATTAGTTTGTCTCTTTTTTGTTCTCATGTTCGAAGTGTCACGCAATTAATTACCATGTCGAGTCACCTATGTTGTTGGTGTTATTGTTGCGTTGGTTTTGCTTGCGTAAAAACTTATTGACTTAAATGTGATGTTTCGCATTTCGGTACAAAAAAAAGCCTGTATGGCAGGCCGGAGGATGAAATCATATCACTGAGTGAATGTTCTGTATAGTGCATACGTTCTGAGATAGGTGTCACAAAACTAAGTGACATCAAATGAGAAGAAGAAGAAGAAGACTTAGGGACAACACCTTATCCCAATTTTCCTCAAAGCTGCAACGCCATGGTCACAGATCAAAGACAGACTTCGCATTACGTCAGGTGGAATTCGAACCCACGACCGTTTTGACAGCACTCTTTCTACGCTACGACGCGTCTGTCTGTCAGCGGCCAACTGTCAACGGTCTGGCGTAGAAAAAGTGGTGCCAAAACGGGCGTCTGTAGGGCAACAACGGTTGTGCAGGCGCACCAAGATATGATGAAATGTGTGTTTGGATCCCAACTGACGCAAAAACTTTTTGCACAACCCTCTTCACCAATAGGTATATTATGACATCATATAACAGCTAAAAGCGGTCAAATAAAAAGAATTCTGATTGACTTTCGCAATTTTCGACCAAAGTTCTTGAAATGTTCAACCACTTCAGCAAAAATAGTTTATTCGCACAATCTAGCAAAAAAACGAAGGCGAGTGCCAACAAAGCATCATTGAATATTGAACAAAACCTTTATCAACAACATTGCTCCAGTTGAAGCACAAATTAGTAGTAATTCTAGTCGATGGCGAAGTACTCATTAGTGATTCTTTTGTGCAATCCTCACAATATTGACCATTTTCTCCTCAAAAACACGAACATTCTCACACATACGCACAACGCACGGATGCCCACAAATACAGTCACAGTCATCATAGAACAAGAAAACAATATAAGCGCGCAGGCACAGACGCCTACCATCATCATTTCTAAGCATTCTGCAGTTTTGCTCAGTCACCTCTTTTTGCAAATCCTTCAACTCCCCTGATAACTACACGATGAGCTCTATCATATATATATATATATATATATATATATATATTTATATATTTATATAAGCATATATGTATATATATATATGTATATGTATACATATATATGTTTATAACGTTGTACATAGATGCAATATTACTTGTCCACCAAAAGTATCGTTCCGATGGTATATCATCGTGCGAGATTGATGCAAAACACTTACCAAACTGTGTGAAATGCCGACACTATTTAGCAGATGTAGACGGACTATCACTAGGGCACGATAACCTTCATATTTTCTCCCTGCTCTGCTATACTGCGTGTGCCCTTGGCTCTTATAACCATCATTTCACAAGACGCCTAATTTGGAGCTTAATTTTCCAAAAGCTATCCATTAGACTACACAAATTTCTGTGCCGATGATGGAGCTGTTATCTTCCGAATTGCTTGTAGAAAAAATTCTCAAGAGGTGAAAATGTTATAGGATTTCAAAAGAAACTTTGCCATCACGCACTGTATACTTTGCTATCCACCACAAGATGCCATTTATCATAGATACATATCTTTTCGCCAATAAAAAATGTTTCACAGTTGATTTTTGGTCTATATCTTTGTTTTTTTATACCTGTTCCATTTATGTGATAAAAAGAAGCTGCATAAAGATTGTAACTGACAAACCAATCAATCACAATCCAAGCTACCAGTCATTGTTTCCTTCAAAGAAACGTATCAATACCAACTGAAGTTCAATTCATCACACAGTTGTAAGGTAACTAATTTTATAAAAAGTGCCATATAAAGGCTCTATTTATCGGAGTAAAGCATTGCAAAGAGAATGTAGTGCGTCCAATCTTGCTTGCCGTTTATAAACTTCGCTTCATCATCTCACGTATATATAGTATCAATGTACCTAGGAAATAATGCGCCAGTTGGCCTTTATAGAGCACATAAATAGAGCATGTAACTTTTCTTTTAAAAATTTAGATCGTCTTTGGTCCTCCGTCGTCGTTCAGCATACTGTTATTTCCATATGTACCTTCGTTTTTGATTACAGTTTCGATATCGTTTCATATCAGCTAGTAGAAAATGGTCGAAGGGATTGCTTTGGAAGGACGCTTTTCATGTAAGACATGGTGAAGACCGGAAAACGACATTGCAAAGTCAGGTTAGCAGTCTACTGGAGATCACTTAGTGAATGAGCAACTAGCTAGCCTCAGGATCACCTTCACTGAATGGTTCCTTTTTATAACATTGGAAGTGAGACGACTGTTAAGAGGCAGTTAGATCATAGGTTGCGTGGATCGAATCCAGAAATCACACACGACACACCATGAGAACTGCTTTCGAACTCTGCACACGTATAATACTAAAAGACTCTATTTAGACGCGACCCCAACGCACTTCTCAAAGCAGCAGGTGGCACTAGATTGCACGTGATCGTCACACAGGGAATAGAGCGCGGAAGCGGAACCTCTCTAATCCACGACTAATAGCTTTGGTAACGATATTTCTGCGCGCAAGCCTTAATTTCTACCCGTCCTTTGCTCATTACTCGATTTTTGAAGGATCCTTTTTCCTCGCATAGTCCTCCGTCCTCAACCGCCTCATCGACAGAGAATTAGTAGCATTAATTGTTACTCAGCGACTTATTTAATGATAAATTCATTAGAAGATATAAAAGGAAACGGAAGCAGTCTTCAAGTGCTCTCTTTTATTAATGTTCGCAGAGGGAGAGATTTAGTGAAGAAATCTACGGTTTGGAAAGTTAAACGCAGGAGCGGTAGATGCATACAACGCGACAAATTGGAGAATGGTGATTTGTTGGCATGAAAGAACGTTCGCTTGTTCAGTTATATCTACGCTTATAACAGCAGTCTTTGCGCTGAATGAGCGGAAACTACGTTCCGCAGGCCATATGAATTCACAAATTCGGAATCTTGGAATAGGAGGCTTGTATATGCACAAATATTCAGACTATTACCTTGTATCACCTGTATCACCTGTCGTCCCGTTGATCGTCGAGTGACTCGAGCGGGTACCAGCAACTCTTCCATTTTTCCCTATCGCGTGCAAGAGTAGCCCAGTGGGTCCTCCTTGCTCTAGGAATTCGCTGAGCATCATATCTTTCTTCCATCGCTTTCGTGAAGAAATCGGACCAACGGGTCAGTGGTCTTCCTTTAGAGCGCTTGACGTCCCGAGGAATCCAGTCGGTAACGGCTCTCGTCCATCGGTTGTCGTTGAAGCGCATCACGTGTCCGGCCCACCTTATTTTCGATATCCTGGCGTGTAGAACGGCGTCTCTGATTTTCGATCGTTGACGTAGGTCGGAAGTTCGGATCCTTTGTCTCATTTGCGAAATACGAGATACTCCTAGCATCGACCTTTCGACTGCGCGTTCGATAACGGCAAGTGATCTTTCATCCTGCTTACGTAGCGACCAGGTTTCTGCTGCATACGTTAGGGCAGGGATAATTGTCGAGTCGAAAAGGTGGGCACGGAGTCGGATGTTCTTTGTCCTCTTCACTACATCTTCGATGCTCTTAAACGTTCCCCAAGCCGCTCGTTTCCTCCTGCTCAACTCTGGGGCTAGGTCGTTCATCATGTTGATTTCACGACCTAGATAGATGTAACTGGAGCATTCGGAAATTGTCGTTCCGTTGAGCGTGAATGGGGCATTAGAAACCCATCCGTTCCTCATGAACATTGTTTTCGTTGATTCAGTTGAAGACCGATCTTTCCACAGGCGTTTATCGAAATCAGTCAACATTCGTTCCGCTTGGCTGATGTTTGGTGTTATGAGAACGATATCGTCAGCAAAGCGAAGATGGTTTAATTGTCGACCGTCAATTTTCACTCCCATTTCGTCCCATTCTAATGTTCGCATGACGTTTTGTAGGGTGGCAGTGAATAGTTTTGGCGATATTGTATCGCCTTGTCGAACCCCTCTTCTTACGTCAATGGTGATATTGTTGTAGAATGGAGATATTCTGGTCGTGAAATCTTTATAAAGCTCACGAAGGATCATTATGTACCGAGTAGGGACGCCCTGGTTATCCAGAGCCTCTATAACCGCTTCTGTTTTCCACTGAATCAAAGGCTTTTTTCAGATCGATAAAAGTGAGACAGAGTGGTTGTTTGTACTCTCGCGAAACTTCAATGAGTCTTGTGATCGTGTGGAGTCATTACCATGTTAGTCCCAATCAAATTCAATTCACTACTATTTGAAATTTTGTTGTTGTAGAGGGTCGGAATATGCCCATATCTTCGCATCGCATAACTTCTAAAGGTCATATCGTAGTGCACATGGTAGCGTTTGTGAACGTTTTGATGCCGAAGCTCTCCATAGTTTACACGTCTGAGAGTACACAGATCAATTTTGTGCCACTAAAATTTCCGGTTACAATGAGTAAGCGCTCATATCTATCTGTTATAAAATTTTGAATGCTCATATCAAGCTATAACCACTGGGCTTAGAATTACGGACGCTTAACGTGACGTCTTGGGCGTAATTTATGCCACTGAGTGAACCACTCTATGGCACATCCTAAGTATTTCCTTTAATATGACGGGGCCATAAATATATAACAACGTAACAACAGGAAAAGTTTTACTACTAATCGAGTAGTTCTCTTAGATACTCAAGAATCAATTCCAGCCCTCCAAGAATCGTCCGATAGAACGTGTCGAGCATTTCAAGATCTCTATGGCAGCTATAGGGCTGACATACGCCCGCCTTCCTCTCAAGTCTCATTACTAGGACATACCATCGGCTCCCCCACATTAATGCAAGGAATCAACATCGAACATATATCAACTCCATGCAAATGAAGCTCACTTAATATGCGTCCTTCAGAGTGAATGATAGTCGACTGCATGGCGCACGGGTGATACTGAGCATATGTAATAATAGCCATTGTAATGTGTATCAGCATATATGATATTAATATTGTACCTCCCAATCGACTTTTTCAAAATCTCGCCTCAAAATTCTATATAGTTATGACAGGATGATTTATGACTTCATCCTACCGCTTGAATCAGGGCACCAATCCAATGAGCTATCCAATTCAGACACCAATAGAATTAAATCTTTCACAGAGTTTATATCCTGAACTTCTGACTCAAATGCTATAAGTTTGGCTGATTACGCTCATAAGTGATTAATTATGGTAGAATCTCAAGGCCTTGGTAGAAAAGTTGCAGCTTACAAACTTTTGACCTACCTAATCACAGACTTTAAGTCAAGAATCTATTATTGCTTTCGTTTAGATTTGATTCGATGTGAGAATTTCTACATTTCATAAAGTTGTGGACCGACATGGGAGGAAATATGCATCTAAATACAATCACCTGATTCGAGATGACACGCATTTCGTTTGATTTTGAGACCAGTAGACTATGGGCCTTTGTCTTGATACGATAACTTGCTCCTGCCTATCTCTTCCTGTTATGAGGTTACTGTTATTTACTTATTTTACATTCTACATAGAAAGAATATGTCTGTGGCTTACGCACGTTTCTGAGAGAATATGACCGTGGCTAAATACGTTTCGACAATATCGCCCGCTTCATCCGAGCCACACGTCCCACTAGTCACTCCTACATGCTAGCAGGGAGTAGAAAGATGTTTAGATTCAGAAATCGTGAAATTCTTAGGGAAGCCATTGATACGTGCGGAAGCCACCGACATGTCAACCTCGAGAAGGCTCAAAACATTCCCTCAGAACTATCGAGCATTTACAGCCAGGCAAAAAAACAATTGAAAGGTAATACGAATATTACATCTAATTTTTTGCTCATGGAAGCTCCTTAGACGCCTTTTTTCGCGAGTATTTGAAGATACAGTGCCTTCATTTATGTCGTATGTTAGCGAATATGCATGACGATGATATTTCGAGAGTTCGAAGTTGCCGACAAAGAATTTTCAGTGCGAAATTGCAAATGTTGAATAAAGTCGGACGTTCGCAGTTACGAGAATTTGTCTAAACCACACTAGGATTATGAGTACTATTTTTATCACTGGACTTATGCAAATTTAGGACAAACAATAAGCCCAAATGTTCTTAAATAGAAACGATAGATGAGATTTCAAAATTTTTTCCATAGCAAACATACACTGTTCACACAAATGTGTCTAATGTATGTATACATGTATGTGTGTACACATGATAAGCTCCTGCTGTAGAGCAATTATGTACAATGAGTGGAACTGAAGTGAAAAGCAGAGTAAAGATAACTACCGAACAATTACAAATGTTTGCAACAATATGCATGCACGTATGTGTGTTCGTGTATGTGTGCATGTATGTGTATGTATTATGCTTATGTAGTCCATGCATGTTATGCTATGCATGTATTGCATGTATTTATGTATGTATGTATGTATGTATTATGTATGTATGTATGTATGTATGTATGTATGTATGTATGTATGTATGTATGTATGTATGTATGTATGTATGTATGTATGCATGCATGATAAATTGTTGTTGTGACTAAAGTTTCGGAAATTTTGCTTTTACCAGAGCTAAAACAATTCCACACTAGTAACCACAGCAATTGCTTTTCGGACGATTTCGGTCGCCGTAGTCACTGCAGTGATCAAAAGTATTTGCAAGAGGATCGATTGATGCATTCCGACTGAGCCAAAAGAGCCTATTCAGAAGTTCAGAAATTATGCATAACGCTGACTAACGAAACAAACCAGGAATTTTTGGCAACAGATCATGTTGCGCCAAAACATATCTTTCGATTTTAATCGCATATCATGCATGAAAGTGGGTGAAGTCAAACTGGCTCTACTGATCGTATATCTTACTGGACCTTTAGACTGTCCTATATTTACATGGCTATTCACTTAATTAATTGGTAGTCCGTCTTTCTGCATTATAACGTGAACATGAGCGCACTGATCGTGCAATCTCTGAAAATCATGAAGATAAAGTTTATTGACATAGTCGCAATCCTATGTGGTTCTATTTGGACTTGTTACGAATATTTTATTTAGAACTATAATATATATATAAATATACATATCTAAATATATATATATTATATATATTATACATATTATATATATTATATATATTATATATATATTATATTATATTATATATATTATTTATATATAACCTTTGAAACCTTTGAAATGCTAAGCTTATCATGAAAATATATTCAAGATGAGACTATGATCTGAATTTGGGATATCCACGAATTGGGAACTAAACATTCAAGCACTGGCCTTTACAATCTCTTTACGATCCACGTAGCAGTTGCGCTTCGCTGATAATTTATTAGAGTTAGTGTATGCTTACGTGACGGGAGGTATAAAGGGGACATTCTACATTCATGAGCGTTAACAGCAGCCCCTATAAAAGAATGATTTCAAGTGAATCGTTTGTGATCGAATAATAACTTCCTAAAATTTGTTCAAAACTGACGTTTAAATATATCTGACATTTATTCGAGCCAAAATAGCATGTGGTCTGCTTACAAACCACTGACAAGGTGCCTCAAGTAATGACACCAAGCATCAGCCAAGCGGAACGAATGTTGACCGATTTCGACAACGCCTGTGGAAAGATTGGTCTTCAACTAACTCTAACGAAAACGATGTTCATGAGGGACGGATGGGTTTTGAATGCCTCATTCACACTCCGCGAAACGATGATCTCCAAATGCTTCAGTTACGTCTATTCAGGACGTGAACTCAGCATGATGAACACCTAGCTCCAGAGTTGTGCGAAGGAAATGAGCGGCTTGGAGAACGTTTAAGAGCATCGAAGATGTAGTGAAGAGAGCAAAGAACATCCGACTCCGTGCCCACCCTCTCGACTTGACGATATTATCCCTGTTCTAACGTATGCAGCAGAAACCTGGTCGCTATGTAAGCAGAATGAAAGATCACTTGGCGTTATTGAACGAGCCGTCTAAAGGTCGATGTTGGGGTACCGTGTCTCGCAAATGAGAGAAAGGATCCGAAGTTCCGACATACGTCAACAATCGAAGATCAGAGGCGCCGTTCCACACGCCAGGATATCGAAAATAAGGTGGGACAAACACGTGTTGCGCTTCAAGTATAGCCGATAGACGAAAGCAGTCACCACTGGATTCCTCGGTACATCAAGCGCTCTACAGCAAGGCCACCGACCCGTTGGCCCGATTTCTTCACGAAAGGTATAGAAGAAAGATATGATGCTCAGCGGTTCTCTAGAGGACCCACTAGGCTACTCTTGCACGTGATAGGGAACAATGAAAGTGTTGCTGGACCCGCTTGAGTCACTCGACAATCAACGGGAGTACAGGTGATACAGGCGATATTGATATTTGAGCGTTGTCTTAAGAAAACACTCGAAACGAACTGACTTCACAGGTAAGACTTTGCGAAAAAAGATGGGAATTTCCATGTTGCATTAAGAGCTCGATTTCAATATTTTTAGTAGAGACGAAGACTCCTTTCATTACTATTTGAGCCAACTTGTCATATGATCTGGTAAAGGCTCTTACACAGGCCGATACATGTGTTTCGTCCTTAAGGACTCGTCAGTCGGACAAAACCCGTCGCCTTTCGATCTTTTTATAATCAGTTCTCTCGGGAGCCCTACTCTCCCTACAGATAGTTATCGAAGACGAAAGTTTTACACTAAATGTCAAGTGGAATTTTCACCCAACACAGAGTGTTGTGCACTCGATTGCTCTTTGGCTGGTATTTTTGTCATATTATACCTATATGCCTGACTATAAACAAGATCGAAAGACGGTAGGTTCTGTCCGACTGACTGTCTGTAAGGACGAAACTCGTGTATCGGGTTGTACAAGAGCCCCCTTACCAGACCATATGACAAGTATGCTCAAGTAATAATGAAAGGATCTATTGAAATTTGAGCGTGTTCTTAACAAAACACTCGAAATAAAGGTACAAGAGTCGAAGACTTCCAAATGTTAGCAGAATAAGTTTTGTGAGGCACACTTTAATAATGCGAGCACTGGCGATGTCAGATGATGAGCATTTGTCGTCGTATTTGTACTGCTGGAAGACAGCATCGTCTGAAAAATCAAAATCACTTCAATTCTAAACAAAACACCGATATGCCTTTTCCAGACAATCTTCAACCAAATACATACCTATTAATAGTGGGCGGAAAAGATTGCAACGAAATTGCTAATTGTTCAGCTATTAAAGTGAAAGGAACTTTTACGATATTGAACTGATTATTCGATTTATTCATTAGTCATCAGAAACTCATAAAATGGGCGATAATTTTAATGCTTTCGCTTCCTCGCCTGTGAAACAGCAAGGAAGAATTCATGAGGTTCCGCGTCGGAAAACTTTTCCAACATATTTATTGAGAGTAAAGTTTTCAGTTTCACTCAACACTCTAATTTATACTGTAATGCAGCTTGTGACGTGACAGAAATAATTCTCAAAAGATTTTCATTTTAATTAGGAGGAGCCTAAATTGAATAGTTCTCTGAAACTCTATCTTCAAAACATTCGATGCTGTTCAGTGTAAATCTGATCGGAAATTGTTCAAAACACTTCGATACTGTTCAATGAAAGTCTTACCGTAGTTTGCTCCGGTTGGATTCAGAATTTTCGGATTTCTGAAAATTGTTTAAAGACGTCAGTAGAAATGAATATATGTAAACTGGTGAAGAATTTGAACGGGCTACGGGAACGGAATGAGGATTCACTACGCAAAATGTACAATAGGAAAAATTTATTCTGTCTGTACCTTGGCCAGAACTGCGGCGAATTGAACGGCGTTCATAAATCACTCACCTTCAAGACGAGGTAGGACACTGAGGAAAAAATGGTTAAGGGAGCTCGGCATAATGCCACCTCAAGTGAGCTTTTGGAAAACATCCACTTTTTTCCATCTAAAGGTAGTACAGTGGGAACATAGCGGAGTGAAAAATCTTTTGCTTCATACTAAAATTTATTTATCAGTGTAGCTGTTTGAGTACTTATATGATAGACGACGATAAGTGAATATTTGACCTCATTCGTTAAAAGAGAATTTTTTGTAAGAATGTTAGTATCATCTGAAAGCTCAAGACTCTGGCTAGTGCCTTACTTGGCCGGTTTTCAAAAAAGTCTTTTTATAATGCTGCAGCACTCAAAGAAAATTATGTTTTCTAACCTCTGCGCGCTTTCATTTTTCTAACGCGCGTAATCCGCGATAAGCACTAAAGGCATATGAACGTGTGGAGAAAATCTCGTAGTGTCTGAGTTTAACGTTTCATGGAGTTCCTATCAAAGCGAAGAAGAAAATCCCAGTTAACGGAAAACAAGTTGCACCACCCCACATGTCTAAACGCGTCAATCTTCGATCTCATCCCCGGTCCCTGGGTTAGCCGGTGAACAGGTGGTAAAATGTGACACTCGATCTTGTTTTTTCTGATGAACTGCAGTGAAAGATCTTTCTAGAAAATGAGCAAGTCATTGAAACTATTGAATTACGCTGTCGAATGATATCAACATAAATAACTCTGCCTTGTGAGGTATGAAACAAAAATGACTTCCATCTCCGGCGGCCCTTTCAAAAAGCTTCTCCAAGGAACAAATATAATATTGAGTTCTTCGAGACTTGTATCAACGAAAGAAAGCAAAAAGTGTGAGGAAGGGGTATTGTCCAGCGAAATATAAACGAGATAAAAAGCCGCGTGATCGTGTGAAACATAACTTTTCTTGATTTAGAGCGATTTGAAACGGTGTTTCTGACGTACCACGTACGGCTCTAACCAGCAATAAGCTTTCGAATAACTACAAACCCTAATGAAATATTCTTCTCCAGCGAATGAGGTCAGATATACCTTTATCGCAGTCTGACATATAACTATCATTGTTTCCTCATAAATAATTTTGACGCCACTTGCCGTTCCGCATTTCATATTATTCGTGAAACAACCTAATCCCTTACTCGTTTCTGCATCCCTGAATAAAATTCTCCGGTAACTCTACTCGTGACCATCAGCGAAAAAATTCATAGTCGCGCAATATGAGAAAGCACAGTGGGAACATTGGATTTCAAAGAATGCGGCTTCCGCTTTTGAAAAGAATGTTCAAGATGTTCTGCACCAAAAAGTTTTATTTCAATTTTGCTAACAGATATCTAGTTACACAGGTCTTTGCCTTAAGGTGAATAGCATACGGCGCCTTTTCATAGATGTAATTATTTATTTCGTGGAAAACAGGATTTTATGACACAGTAATACAAATGGCATAGCGGGAACCAATAAAACGTGTAACCTCAGGAAAAGCGCATTCATCGATTTTTCTGTCAGATGACTCCCTTCAAATCCTTCCCCTTATCCAATATTTAACAAATACTTCTCTCCACTAGCCATACATGTGCATTTAGAGATTTAATATCGTCATAGAAATCACGAAATAGAACTTTTGCTCTGAATTTGGTCCACTGAAGACCTCGTAAGCTTTTTATAAGCCATGAAACTGTCGAAGGTCTTTTGCACTGATATCACTGACATTAAAAACGTGAAACTATTCTAAAAATAAAGTAAGACCTTAATACGAAGTGTACAATGAGAAATTATGTTTTGTCTACACGTTATGGAAGAGCTGTGAACATTCGACGGAGCACTATAAACGTGCACGTTGATGAGAAAATTAAAACATTTAAAAAGGTGGCTACGGAGCTACAATCCAGTGTCACCATGACCGTGTTTTCAAGATTGTTCACTCTAATTTCTTATATATACAGTGATACAACTCTAGTAAAGAGAAGGTTCTCTTGCTTTCAACACAGCTCAATCTCACAAAGAAGTTGTTTTTTTGGTGCTGTTCTATTATGGCGACGCCACTTGAAGCCTTCGGTAAAAAATGTATTTTTGCTTCTGCAAAACGTTTGTGTAATTTGTAGATAGCTAAATCAAGTAATTTAATGGCACGTTTGATTTCTCAAATAGAATATTTTTAGAGTCATACCAGTCAAGTACTTCGAAGATTTCACACTGAATAAAAGTTTTGGGTGTAATGAACCTTCAATCGTTAGATAAAGAAAATCTTTCCAATTATAGTGATATATTTGCTTTTGGAAAGTACTTCTTCAAGCTTTGTAACGACCAAAAGAATAGTGGGTTTCACCCTCAGACCTTTCAAACTCACCCTTATTGTGCGAATTGCAGAGCGCTAAGAAGTTCTTCCTAAAGAACTAACAAATTTTCTTAATCAAAAAAATTTGCTCTATCAATTGGTTAAAATTTTGTTATACAAAACTTTTATCAGGCAAGAATTCTTCAAATGTGAAACAAAATTTCATTTTGACTGGCATGGCGTTAACAACAAGCAGCATGAGAAATAAAATATGCCTTTAAAATTCACTTGATTTAAGCTATCAGATAATCATACATTCGTCAGATTAAGAGCAAAGAATAAACGCTTTTACACCGAAGGACTCAAATGACACCCGCCATAATAGAACAGTACCGCTTTTCTATCACCAATTCTGTAGCGATTGCTTTTATCATTCTTTAGATATTGGTTTGATGGATTGTTGAGAGGCGATGTTCTTTCTGCCTTAGCTGATACTTCCACTGAAGATCGGCAGAAATCTTGCTTTTTAGCTACCAGTCGTCTTCGCCATCAACACATGCTGGTTCATAGCCGTGCTATACCGGAGGAGTTTTGATAGGTAGATCAGAGATTAAGAAAAGTGACTTTTTGCTTTGTAAAGATTTGCTACGAAAACGACTGCATAGAAGGTTTTGCCTTGTTTTCCGCAAACACGATATCTTCTTTGACAAACGTTCTCTTTATAGTACTATTCTGAGAAGACCAATTTGCCATTTGCGATTTTTTTCCTGAGAACTAGGATATGACTCGGCATTACAATCAGAGCGATGGAACACCGTCCTGTTCTTCGGTCCAAAGGAATGTACAACAACTCATGAAATTCTCGTCGAATTGTTCGTCACGTATCTTTTGTATCATCCAACATTCATCATACATTTCTTTTCCTTCAGACTTCCATTTGCTTCTGAATAGTAGGACTTGTCATAGAATTTTACTTGGAAGAGTATTGCTCTTCGCTGCGTTGTGTCTTCTCAAGCCTTTTCACAATGCCAAAGAGCTGCATTGACATCTGTCATGCTGAAATTATTGACATTCAAGTGTGGGTTCCAAATCCGCTGTTGCCAAATAAATATCTAATATGAAGAAATAGATAATTTTACGTGATAGCATAACTTGAGCATTCCACAAGGTCTGTTAAGGCACACTAAAGTGTCGGACGACTGTTTCGGCATTGCAGCCTCATAAGTAGCACGGTTTCTATCAGATTATATCACCTCTACTTGTGGAGATTTGTTTATCATGGCGTCGATTCTTTTATAAGTAGGGGACATCCGTATGTAACGGATTGACTGAACCGTAAGGCATCGCGTTACCGATGAGGCTGCAAATGTCGAAACGGCTGTCTAGCACTGTACGCCATAACAGGCCTCATGATAGGCTCAAAATTTGTCATCAGACTATTACTATTTTGTTGTTCCATAAATACTGTCGTATGAGAGTATTGATCATTTTTTCATTCAGAAACACAAGAATGCCAGTTTTTTTAGAAGCTAGAATTGAACAACCATATGAACATGGCAAGAATTCCAAAGACCTGTCTCTTTACGACTTCGCTACTGACCACAATATCGACAACTCTGGGTTGTGGAGTGATGCCACCAGGTCAAGGTAATAGATAGAAAATTATTATGATGCTACAAACAGTTAAAACCTCAAAACAAGTTTTTTTATTGACAAAACGGAATATATCTAGCCTAGCTCTTCAACACTATTGAGATTGAAGAGATGACACAGTCCATATCTTCTGATAATAGAGTCTTGAATTTCGAGGAGAGAAGAGAGGTGCGATGGCTTGAAAAATAGTGGTCGACCGAAATAATACAAATCTTCATTCTTCACTGAAAAAATTGCAAATATATCTGTTGCAGCAATCACTAGGAACTTCACCGTTAGCGGCTTCACTTTGCCTGTAACCATGGTTTACAGTGGAGAGATCAGTGTTCGTGCACGGGTGTCTGGTATTGCATCAAGCAAGGAGACGGCTATGGCATCTGTTTCACGTCTCCTAATGCAAACTGTGATTCGTCAGCCTTTGATTTTAGATTTCTATCCGTGTATTTTGAAAAGCCGTAGGATTTCAGCTTCACTTCTCTGATAACTCGCTGATTCTTTCACCAACACAGCTTGTACAGCCTTGCATAATTTTACTCAAAGGACTTAAAAATAAACTTTTTCAACTAGCGAAAACTTTCCAGGTTTTTGATGCTCTCGAACAGCAAGGTCGTAGAGCTCTCCTACCTGATGCGGTGATTTCGGACATTTTGGGTCAACTCAGAGTTCAGATCAATTATGATCCATTGGAATGCCAAGGTGCAACTATTGTCGTAAATGCAGCAACGATGAGTAAGTTTTCAACCTCTTGGAACAGCTTTGACGAGCCCATTTATAACGCATGGGAGCACTCCAAAGAATCACTTTTTTCCGTTGTTATAACGATAAGTATCTCATATTTGAATGCATAATTTGCATCTATGCGGTAGAATGGCTTTGAAACCACTTGTTTTTCAAGAAATTTTTCGGACAAATCAAGAGCAGCACTCACTTGAAAAATTTATCAACCCTTTTTACTGTAAGAGCAAAGCCCAGCATGAATTCCATTCGTTTCTCTTTCGTACAATCGCATCAGCGGTGGCTGTCTGCTCTGAACAGCTGTGATGACTACAACTGTGGAAAATTTGTAATCTCAAGTTCGTCCAACCCTTTGTGGACAATGAGGATTAATCTCATTTGCAATATTTCAGAAGTCTTTTTTACCAAAAAAAGTTCTTTTTCAGATTTTGAGTACCACTCAAAACATAAATCTCGTGGATTCCGATACTTTGATTAATTTCCAAAAAGCCCTTTGTAGTACGCTGTAGCAGGAAAAACATTATTATGCTTCACATTCGCTATGTTTTAATTACTCAACAAAGTCTGTGGATGGTTTCCTAAGGATAACGTTAAGCCTATTCAATAGCCCAAATCTCGGGGAACTTGAAGGCTAAAACTGTTCTCAAAAAGGTTTTTAGTGTGCTCTGTGAGGGTGAAGCTCAAATTATGTTTCATATTCGGCGTCTGCTTTGACATAGGAGTTGTATAGTACAATAAGTATGCAGGCTTGAAGAAAAATTCATGATCTATCATAGATGTGCAAGGTACCTAAAGCATCACCCGAAACAAGAAAAAAAGCATTGTTGAAGAACGAGAACTGCGCCAATGACAACATCGATTATCTTACCGATTATTCTCCTTATCCTATTATCCAAAGTGTTAAATCAATAAAAACAGGTAGTTGACGATCGCTTGGGACATATCTACCCGTTGCCCAAATGGTTAACCAGAAATACGCTTTATTCTCTTGAACTTCTCTCCAACATTCTTTACGTTCGCCCTGTCATCTGCTATTCTCTTATAGATGACCTGCAATGTGCTATCAATATGCATTCTCTTAGGTTCTCGGTGACGACACAATTATCTGAGATCAGAGCATTGTATTCCCACTACAATTGCTCGCCAGTAAAACTCCAGAAAACATCTTTCAAGAGTTGTGTGGAAGGTGCACAGACTTTTGTCGTGGCTGAAATATCACATCACGCATCTTATGTATATCAGCTATGCAGGAGAGTGCTGTTTCGGCTCGAATGCAGCTTATGATGCTCTCTATCTTCAGTGTAGTTCTTCTTTCATGTTAATTGCCATTTTTATTGAATGCCCAAATTGATTGGATGCTCGCCTAGTTTCTGCGCAATCCAATCCTTTTTCCCGTTTTCGCAAGTTCACTTAGCGTTGTCTTTGCTTTATATTTATCCTCGAAAAGGTGAGGATTATATCTGCTAACAGAGACAAGGGAAACTAGCTATAAATCCGTACGGCGTTCTCGTCGCAGTCGAGTGCCTTCATTATCACTTCACTGCGGCAATAACAGCATCGACGATATGTTCTCGCCATGCCTAATCTCTTTTTCCTACCCAGTGTGGTGAGCGGTTGGTAAGATAACTGCATCTCTTCGCTGCAATTAGGCCATTTCAGCGATTGCCAGCGAGAGCGAGAGCGAGATTGGTAAGTCCATTTCATGGTCGGTAATTTATGATAGAAGAGCCTTAGTTTCGACGCTGATAAATTATTCATTGCAATTCACAAGCGGTAGCACACGAGTCAAATCGTACTTTTGACAGAAATCTATGGCCTGCTGCTCTATCTGGATGTAATTCTTGGAGCAGAATTCTACCGAAATTCTGCTTATTCACGTGCTCTCGCCTCATATAAAGTTCTGCAGATATGGACAGGGTGATTTTCGTACACGGCTGTAGGATACACTCAGGGAAAACATTGCACTAAGGTTACAAGATTAACTTTGTTCACCATTTTGAAAACAACGGGGGCATACTACAGAGGTTTTTTTCTTTTCAAGGTTACATGCTACATAGGCTGTAAAATTGCATGTAAAACAAGGCCGTCAGCTCTGAAGATCTCGGGAATGATATGATTGAGCTTGAAGCTGTGATTTTCTCCATGGTTTCCATGACAATTTCGCGCATCACAAGGAGAAGTGGTCCAGGCAATTTTTTCAATGAAGGGTTGAAACTATAAAAGATAATGAGAGGCGGAAGCAATTTGAAATGAACCTTACTTTTCACATTCCACTTCATGAAGGAAAGTTTTGGTGATTTGGTATCCGTTCGATGGAGGTAATAGAAAGTCACTACTCGGACAAGTATCGAGGACTTTCTTCAGACTGCTTCTCTACAGTGCGCTTTCGAACAGTTTTTTCTGTCTGCATCAATAATGATCTTTTTCTAAAGATCTTTGCAAGTGAGAGCGTCGCACCGATTTTCCTACTTGAGAATGTCAGTCACTTTTGGAGGAAGTTCTGAGTCTACTGCAAGCAGCTCATAATCCTCAAACGCTTCAATTTTTTTTCGCCTAGTATTGCAATATAAGCTGGATTTTAGATATTGTGAGACAATTTTCATAATTATTTGTCCCTTCGACCAAAATCTGCGATACCATATTCGTTCACTCCTCTTGTTCTAAATCAGTCTCGAGAAAGAAATTTGTAAATAAAACTATCGCTCGGATGCCTTTTTCAATTTGATAGTGAAACGCATCTAAATTGTATTTATCAGCTGCATTTTTGTGAGTATCTTTTGATAACACTCGCCTTTAAAGACGCCCTATTTCAGGGAGGAGGATGGTTCTTTGAATGATTGAAACCTCGTAAGAATGGACAGTACCTATATGATAGACGGAATCGAATGAAGAACCGATCTTATTCGTTGGGCAGGAATTTTCCGTAGGAGTTTCAATAATCATTCGAAAGTTTATATTTCTGGCTACAGCTTCACATAAACGGTTCTTAAAAGACACTTTCATAGTGCTGCTAAATCCAAAATAAAATTGTTTTTCACATTCGCAGTTCGCCTTGATTTCTATCACGCGTACAATTCGCTGGAAGCACGAAAAGCATATCAACTTGTAGAGAAACTTTTGTAGTATTTGAACAAATAATTTTATGTAGAGTTTCTGCCAAAGCAGAGCAAAAATTTCTAAATGAATAAGAACATGTCAGAGAAATCGATTGCCGAGTCCCTGCCACGCTTTCTGTCTCCTGGACTTGCCGTTAAACGAGCTCGTCGAAAATGTAGAGCTAGTTCCTATAATTTCTAAAAACCTTATTTCCACAAAATAAGCACAACGTTGAAATTTTTGATATCTACGCTATCAAATGATTAGCATGAGTCTAGAGAAAGAACTTTGTCTATCGAGATGTAAAGCCCAAGTATTTCTTCCTCCTACAGCGCTATCAGAAGAGCTTTCGCAAAAAGCAAACACATTTTAAATTCTTCGAAATTTCTGTTATTGATTGTGCACTAGCACTTTAGATACGGAGTTCTGTTCAACGGAATATTATTGAGATATGCAAAAAGACATGTAGTCGTGTGAAACATAGTTTTAATTTGAATTTTACAGCTTTATAAAAGGGCGTTTTGAAAAATGGCAAAATGGAGCTGTAGCCAAAAATTCGAGCTTTTTAATAACTGCCAGTACTTTTATGAAAAATTTTTGTCCAGCGAATAAGATCGGTTTTTCATTCAGCGCCGTCTAACATATGAGTACCGAATGGACAAAGTGGATATAGAACGGGTGACGATAAACTCTACGCCATTGACATTTTCTGGTTAAACCTTTTACAGACAACAATAAGAACTGTCAAAATCAGATGCACATCTATCTTCCTACTTCTTGCTTTCTATAGAGCGATAAGATGAGATTTGACGCAACGTGCGAATTCGACATTGTGGAGATTGATGTCTAATAAGAGCGTAGTGGGATCTTGTAGACGCAAAGTAAGAAAGTAGCTCTATGGAGCATTCCAGGGTGAGATCTTACGCAGCGAGAGACTCAGTGATCTGTCATAGGTCTTTTTGTCACCTGACGTCAAGATGTTTCCTATAGAACGGTGTAGTGAGGCAGATTTATTACTAGCTGAGCAATTTGCTCATTTCTGGTGTCCTAACCTGACTTAGCCAGAGCACTTACGGTGATTACCGAAAAGTCGATCTGAAAACATGTTGCTCCAGTACTGTTTCAGTCAATCAATCATCTCATTGGTTGACTTAAATACTATAGAATTTTATCAGAAATATGATAACATAAACAAAAAGCCGAACCAAGAATGTCTAGTGACATGCAAAACTTGGAGCCTCAAAATGAAGTTGAATTTCATTTTACCCATAATGGCAAGGCGCGCTACCACTACACCACCAAGGTCGTAGCTTCGCTATCACTACTTCTGAGATACAATATTTTGAAGCTCTCAGCAACCAACCTATGGTCTCCTAGGTATATAATGGCATTAAACGGTATACTGATGGCAGAGCAACGGCCTCGACCTTGTAACTGCTAGCACGGGCCTACGAAAAAGTTGAGGCACGAACACTAGTTTTTCCCGTGGTCCCAATGTTTGTAAATTATTCAGTAGTGTAGATATAATTGTAACATCACAACACTACTATAAAACGGTAAAAAGAAATGATTGACTCCTCGAGACGATGTGTTTACCGAGTTCGTTTCATCTCCCTGGACCTGGAAGATGTGCAGGAGCCTGCTTTGGGATCGATTAACTCCTTTCGATCTACAGATTATGGCTACTTCTGCAAAGACTAACCTGCCACGGTCATCGGGAGATTTCAGAGACTATGTGATTTATCGGTATTTAAACATATTCATAGAATCAAGCAAAAAAACCCTTCAACCATTGTCCGAGCCACGCACAGGTCCGAAAACCTACGTCGGTGCTGGAAGCGAAAGGGGCGTCAGTGCAAGAGGTGCCTCTAATCTACACTATCTGTGACGTTGAGTCTTGATCTGTAGTGTATCACACAAACGTGCAAGATAATCCTTCCATCATTTTCTGTCGTGACAGTGTCCCAAGCAAAAAACATCTAAATTTAGTACTAATTTTTCTTTTAACAGAGGCTATAACAGAATGAGTTCCTCGAAAAGTGTATGAGCTCAAGAAATAAACAGGCTGACAAGCCTTTCCGAAAAAACGGCATTTATGTGAGTAAGGTTTTTCTCATCAGTCTTTTTCTACAAATGCGAAATAATCTTTCGGCCACAAGTAGTTTGCAAACACCCAGCAATCAACTCTAAAAATTCCAGTCGCTCGTGTCCCTGGACAGTTTTAAATTGCGTGTGTTTTTCGCATGATAATCTCAGAACTGTTTGACAAATTAACACCTTTCATTGTAATCAAAGCCGTGCAAAGGTGGATGAATAAACGGATGAGGAAAATTTCAATCCGTATAACGCATACATTTAGGTTTCCATTTATTTAGTTTTGTTCTGTGGCAATCCATATGGGATCAATTTAAAATCTAAGGAGAGAACTACTTTGTGCATTGTTCGAATTTCCGAAACAAATGCCTAAAAAAAGAGTGACTTGCAGTAATGGGAGAGATGGCGAAAAAACCACACTGCATTATCGTCGGCAGCACGGTCACCGGCACATGCACTAAAATGAACACTGATTGTGGCACAGTAGGCAATCCCATGGAGGTAGCGGTTATTTCCACCAATTACACGACAATCTCAGGAACTCTCATGGTTTGAAATACTATCTTTATGAAGCAGGCTTATTCAGAAGAAAAAGCTGTTTAGACCACCAACATCGTTATGGCGAATTGGTCGAGACAGATGTGGCAGGACGTAGTGAACAAAGCAGTTCGAATGTTGGCACTGGGTTCGCTTGAATCGCATTTCTTCCGAGCATCTGTTACTGTCAGTTGAAGCGCGATGTCCAGTATAGAGTGTTTGAAATAAAAGATGCATTTGGAAGCTCTTTTATTGGTTTCATTTTACAAAGATTTCATTATATATGACTATAGTTCACTGATTCCTTGTCAAGGTTCAAAGCCGACACTGGAATACGCTAAATCGGCTTTGTTGTTCGACTGATAATTTCGTATTCAAAAATGTCATGGAAGATTATCTGTGTACAAACAAAAGAGATCCTTAAACCTCCACGGATTTTCTCTAAAAGCTTGCTACAAATACACTCACTTACACATCGAGGGTGGACATCTCCGGAAGCATAAAGACAATCAAGGGACCATGTTCCCGCATTTTTTTTCTGTTTCTAAACCACCCAGTCAAATGTAGTCACAGGTCTAGTGGCATTGAATTTCATATATAATTCTGTTCTCTTCAAGAATATTTCCACATCTTCGCAGTTGTGGGCAAAAATAAATGGCAAATGTAAAAATTCAATGTGAGGTTCTAGAATAACTCTTAACCTTTTGAGGACCAGCGTTGATAGGATGGCTGCATAGCGTCGTCGCTTGCACGACCTCGCAAGGGGCGGCATCCGCGCGTGTGTGTAGAGACGCTGTGTTGTATACACGTGCTTTCCCACGAGCGTCTTCGTTCCTACTAAACGAGACAACGCCGTTTACAGTAGCTGAATGAGACCATGAGAGATCGAATAGTCATAAAGGCAGGAAAGAATACGCACTTGGCTTGGTTAATCAGTTTTAGGAAACCACGCGATGTAACTTAAAGAAAATGACAAGGTTATGCGAAAACAATTACAAAATATGATTGTTTGTGAAAAATGATTTCGCGGATTGCAAAGCAGTGCCACTTCAACGATTACCCTCAAGAAATTCCTGACTGATCCCATCTATGAACATTATTCATTGATGCAATCCTTGTCATTTCATGTGCTCTACTTACTCCTTTTGTTCACTGTGCTCTCGAGATGATTTTCTCTACCTCAACCACTTCTCAGCTCTACGAACAACCTCAATGAGATCATGTGTCAGTGCTTTTGCAAAGCCATCATACATACCCCTCTTCCCTTCTCTCTGTGGGATGCACCAATATCTGGCCGTTCACAATGACTTCCGGTGAATAACCGATGTATGTATTTTAGTGCTGCTATTTCCCCAGACATATCTATCACCTATTTACACCCCGGAGAGATAGATGGTTGGATGAGTAATGAACGAAAGATCGACTTTCTTTTTCAGCTCCTTACCACCGCGCCACATGCGCTCGTCTCATTGTAAAGGGTACGAGAGCTATTTCCTTCAAAATTCATTTATTAAAGTTTATTCACTGGCATTCTATCTTTTCGTAGCTATAAGTTTCTCCGTAATCATAATTTACCTCTATAAAATACCAAAAAATCAACTAAAAGGTTGAAACAATGATCTTCAAATGCAAAACGTTTTTTCATTAGTAAAACGTAGTACGGAGATCGAACGAGAAACCAAGCTTAGTATTGAAACTGCCATTTCTCAAGCTATCGAAGACTATAAGAACAATGGCAAAAGAAAGAAACAGATATTATACAACAGCAGGAAATTGGTTCCTTTCATAGTTTTGCAGAATTCTAGTTGAAACATAAGAAAAGTAAATGGAAAATAGAAGATATAAAATTTTTCAACTAAAATCATCTTTAAAAATCTTTTTCCATGAAATTTCATCATTTTATGATGACAATGCTCTCTCAGACCTTACCTTCGCCTCGTCGCATTCATCGTCCCAAAGCTTTCCAGATACGTTAGTAGACAGCCTTGTGTGTCAGTGCAGGAATGTCATGCTGTCTGCATTTGCCTTTCTGCGAGAGACGCGTCTGAGCTCTCATGAAAAGCGACACCTCCATTACAGTAGCTGAGTGAGTTTTGCCGTCACACGGCACGGCACAAAAGGTGTGGTTTGATCCTCAAATGGCTGGAAGAGTGTGATGCTCGATAGGAGATCGAAAATTACCCACTATTGCTCCTTACTTCAATCATAATGGAAACTAGTGTCATCATAAGGATCAGACTAAGAGGTGAAAGCATCTTTTTTCTCATCTCATTTCATCGCGATATCTGGTTAGGGTTCACGTCGCCGAATGTTTAGTAAATCTCTTTGAGGATGTCTAGCTTGATCACCATGTTTGAACACTACTTCGGAAATGTGTGTTAAATACCATTCAGTTATCTGCGGCCCTTATCGCTGAAATCCTGGGTTCTCTCCTCTTATTCCATAAAGTCTTCTACAAAGCTCTGACATTGTATACAAACTTTTAAAGTCAAGAAAGTGTCCCGCGTTTGTTCATCCGTTATGTCTGCTCAAAGGGTACTTCCACAACCTTGTTTTCCTGACCTTTTTATATATGTAGCAAAATTCCAGCGTTAAATATTCTATAAAAATTCTATCCTAACCTATATCCTATATAATACCCTATGTAAATATACTTGTTCAGCTACTCATTCATATGACACCATTATTTTCAACTATAATAGTTGCACAAAATGGTGGATTAACTCACGTTACGAATCTTGATATCATTCATGTTGCGGCATATTAGTCATCTGCAGACTTGCTTACATCTCTGCTTTACTGTGTAAAGGTTATTGACATAAAAGTATATTTACTCAAGTTTGCCTAACACAAAAGGATCAACTCATTCCATTTGTAGAATGCTTTTGAACTACAAACATTTCGCAAACGGATTGCGAGGATTACTTTTTGAAATGTTTCCAATGTTTGGGTGCGTCGTGACCAAATGGTTTTGATGCTTGTCGCGGCACGTATGTAGAAAAGCTGCATCTCCAACTCTCTCCGGCATTCATCAGCAACGTCCTTTGAAACACCACATCCAGCCAGGCTATTCTCGAGATTGCAAGGAGACTAGCTCGACCATTCATCTACGATGTCCAAGAAGAAGACGAATAACAAATCGAATGCTATAAGTACTGGGATGCGCACAGTGAAAAGAGTGAGAAGACGGATCAATAAAGGAAAGTGAAAAAGGAATAACCCAATGTTTTACTCAATACAACGTTTCCAAGAATATTACATTGGAAACGAACTTCGCAGAAACAGCCAGTACTACTTTAATATTTTTGTTAGTGACAATATTGAAGCTTCCTCTTTAGTTCATCAACCTTTTCACGAGATCCTTTTGCTAATAGCATAGCATGACGGGTAGATCTGATTTTAAAGAGCTTTGAAAATTAGCTGTAATTGAAGCAAATGGATAGTTATATGGAAACCTATCTTACAAATTCTGAAGACCACTATCAGTTGATCTCAGCAAAGACTGAAAGATTCAATGTCTTTCTTTTCAAAGCAAATGCGAGTTTGTCAATAATAGTATTCATTAGCACGGAGGGCGCCGTGGCCGAGTGGTTGTGATGCTCGTTGCTGCGCACGTGGAACCGAGCTCTCCATCTCATTTCTGCAGTCAAGAACAACAACGCCTCATGGAAAGCCACAGCCAAGCTATCCTCAAGACTGCAAGGAGACTCAATCAACTAGTATTCTATGACGATCAAGAAAAGAACGATCAAATGAATATAATACTAGAAGTATTGGGATCCGCACAGAGAAAGAAGCGCTCTGAAGGCGGGTCAAAAGTGTCTAAATGATAACTTGTCAACTGTCATCCCGATCGTCGAGTGACTCGAGCAGGTATTAGCACTACTTCCAGTTTCCCCTGTTTCGTGATAGAGCAGCCCGGTGGCTCCTCCTCGCTATAGGGAATCGTTGAGCATCATAACCTTCTTCCAGTTTTTCCTTGAAGAAATCGGACCATCGGATGGGTAGTCTCCCTGTATAGCGCTTGATAATCCTGGGAATCCACTTGGTAACGGCTCTTACTCATCGGTTATCGTTGAAGCCTATCACGTTTCCGACCCACCTTATTTTCGATGTACTAACGTGTAGAACGGCCTCTTTGATCTTCGATCGTTGACGTAGGTCGGAACTCCGGATTTTTTTCTCTCATTTGCGAAATACGAGATGCTCCTTGCATCGACCCTTCGACTCGCGTTCAATAACGCCAAGTGATCGTTAATTCCGCTTATGTAACAACCACGTTTCTACTGCATACGTTAGAGCAGGGATAATCGTTGAGTCGGAAAGGTGGGCACGTAGTCAAATGTTCTTTGTCCTCTTCACCACATCCTTGATGCTCTTAAAAGTTCTCCAAGCCGCTTCCTTCTGCTCAACTCTGGAGCTAGGTCGCTCATCATGTTGATTTCACGACCTAGATAGACGTAACTGGAGCATACGGAGATTGTCGTTCCGTTGAGCGTGAATGGGGCATTAGAAACCCATCCGTTCCTCATGAACATTGTTTTCGTTAGATTCACTTGAAGACCAATCTTTCCACAGGCGTTATCGAAATCGGTCAACATTCGTTCCGCTTGGCTGATGTTTGGTGTTATGAGAACGATATCGTTAGCAAAGCGAAGATGGTTTAATTGTCGACCGTCAATTTTCACTCCCATTTCCTCCCATTCTAATGTTCTCATGACGTTTTGTAGGGTAGCAGTGAATAGTTTTGGCGAAATTGTATTGCCTTGTCGAACCCTCTTCTTACGACAATGGTGACACTGTTGTAGGTTGGAGATATTTTTGTCGTAAAATTTTTATGAAGAATCATTATGTACCGAGTAGGTACGCCCTGGTTTTCCAGAGCCTATATAACCGCCTCTGTTTCTACTGATCCAAAAGCTTTCTTCAAATAGATAGAAGCGCTCTCTTTTTGATCAAAAGCACTATCTTACTGGATCTCCATTGATTGGGAACCTTGCATTCTGGCGGGTAGCGAGTGAAAAGCAAAGCCAGGGTGTTGATGAAAACTGACGGTAGGTTCTTCGGGTGCTGAGGTCTAATCCTGTCTGGACTGGATAATGTTCTATTCTTCACAGACGACATGGAAAGACGGATTTTGAAAGAAAGGACCGGTGGAACGACAAGTTCGTCCTTTTTCAATTTATATGACTGTAGGAGAACATGTCTATTGCAAATTCGCATTTCGGCTAATAATATTGGCATATTGCTTTCTTTTTCTCCTCATTCAAGTCCTAAATAATTTTTGCCAATGTTTTTGTTACATTGAGACTGTACTTTCAAATTTCTCATCTGTAAACATGCATATTTTGAACGCACTTTTCTAGAATATTAATTCTAAAATTCGGCTTCTTACTGTATTTATGAAAATCTACGAGACTTCGATTGCTCATTCCGTTAGTGCGTAAAGGTCGGTTTGTAATATACTTTTTTTTTCTGTTTTTAGCACTGCCTCTTCAGGCGCCAGTCACGGCAAAACCGTCCGTATGCGCATCCGCTTCAATGCAGACAATGAGGCACATTATCTGTCAAAATTGCACTTTGGTCGATAGAATTGGCATAATGTTCTTTTTCTTCTCATTCAAGTCCTGAAGAAATCCTGTCAAGATTTTCGCTACATTAATACTGATCTTTAAAATTTCATATCTTTAAACATGCATATTTTTCATTGCACTTTTCTAAATTTTCTTTAGTGCAAATGTAGCATTAGAACATAGCTATAGATCCTCAAATCTACGTATTTGTCGCTTTGAACACTGCACCAGTTGTAAGCGAATGCGAGTTTGCTCATATTTGAAAACAATTGACAACTTTTCAAGAAATAAAGAAAGCGAGCGAAAGCTCGAGGACTTAATAGCATTGAATAGGAGACTTCATGCTCAATCAATTTAAAGATAATTATGGTACTTTTGCTTTACTATAGTCACCATTGGAATTTATGGATGTTAGGATGTTAAGTAGGATGTTGAAGTTCACCTGCATCACTTGTCAACCAACTGATCATCGAGTGACTCGAACGGGCCACCACAAGAAGCTCTATTTCTCTCTATCCCGTGCAAGATCAGCCCAGTTGGTCTTCCTCGCTCTAGGAAATCACTGAGCCTCATGTTTTACTTTTGAGATTTCTGCAAATAGACTATACCATACGGGTAGTGTACCATGGACTCGAGATCCCATCAAATCCATTTTGATGTCAGGATATTAGAGTTCACCTATGTGACTATGATCAACCCAATTAGTCCTCTTCGCTCTAAGAAACCGTTGAGCGTCATTTCCTATTTTTGCGCTTGTGATCCCATCAATTCCATATTGATGTTAGGATGTTAAGGTTTACCTGTGTCACCCGTCGACCAGTTGATCGGCAACGGAAACGCGTTACGTTTCGGGCCCACCCTATCGTCGATAGCCGAGTGCGTGAATGGCGCCTTTGCTTCTTGGTCGCTGATGTAGATCAGAACTTCAAATCCGTCGTCCTTGTTTCCAGCTTGTTGTTAAATGCGAGATACTTTTACTATTGACACTTCCGAGTGCGCGTTCGATATTTGGAATCAGTGCCGTAAGATAGATAAAGCCCTCAGAGGTTGGGAGCTATTAGCTACGATAGGATATTGAAGAAAGAGAGATAACAGAACGGTTCCGTCGATAGTGCAGTGGCAGCACGCGACTGGGATACGGTTGAAACGCGAGTTCAACTCGCGCCTGATGTCGGATGTTTTGCATAATTTTCAATAATCTCAGATACGTACTTTTAACATAATACCACTGCTAAAAGCATTGAGAATGACGAATTCGCTTACTTTTCCTTTCGAGTATTTTTGAGACCTCGCTCAAAATAATGTTGTCTGATAGATATTTTGAGCCTTCATGGGGTGTGTTGTGGCACTTATGTATACAATACTGCCCGTTCGGCAATTATGTCACTTAACAATGCGTGTAAGTATTTCGGCGTTGATTCCTCTTTACAGAGGATTTCTCCCGCTGAACGACTGAACCGAAAGGCACTGCGCAACCAACGAAACTGTAATGCCCAAACACGTATCTTGCACTGTTTATATGCTATAATAAATCTCATCAAAGCTTAAAATTTGTCACCAGACTGATTATACTTAGGTTCATGGTTATCGTTTGAAACACATCAAAGACCATTCATTCCATAAGTTATATCGAAATCGCTTAGTATAACGCTCTACCTGACGACTTGGTGTTCAAAGAGCGATGTTATCAGCGAAGCGAAGATAGTGGAAATAACGACTGTCAGTTTTCAATCCTATGTTATCCCCGTGACAGTGGATAATTTTGGCGAAATTGTATCGCCTTTATCTCCGCTTCTTACGTCGTCAGTAATATCGTTGTGAAATGGTGATATTGTGGTTCTGAAATCATTAAATGGATCACGAACAATCGTCATGTGCTGTACAGAGATTTTCTGGGTGTCCAGAACTTCTGTGAATGCTTCAGATGCAAATGAATTTGACCTTGTTTGAGTCGATGAAAGTGACTCAGACCGGCTCTTGTCCTCTTGCAGAACTTCGAGGAATCCTGTTATCAGATGCAATCTGTACTACTAAGTTCTTTTCAAACTCGGGCTTATTCGCATGGTTACCTTTCGTCCAGCGTTCTGTAACTTCTGTTTGGGATGACTCGAGTGAAGAAATTCTACACGATGGACAACAATCATCGGGCGAAAATTGCTAGTGATGTTGAGACCTTTTGTTTGAATAGCAACAGTCTTGTTGGTTTTCTACTAATTGGAAGCCCATCAGTCTGTGAGATAACGCGTGGGAGCCGAGCCAGTGTCTTGATTAATACTAGCAGGAGGATCTTCACGTGTTCCAGTCTTTTCCCTTCAAATCAGGTGTTGATTTAACTTTCACCGACGAAATGCTATGTGATTTTGGTAGGGAAACAGTGGAACGACAATTGGTCCTCTTTTATTTCATATTATGGTAAGAAGATGTGGCTATGGAAGAAATCCGAATAGTATTTCTGATATTTTTCTTCATTGGCTTTCTGAATTGGCAACGGTTTCGTCATGGCGTCGGAGTGCAATGATCTTGGGCTTGTATCTGGCAAATCCATGTTGGGGCTTCTTGAATGCTTTCATTCTGCTTCTGCACCTTTGGTATAAGCGCTATTTTTTCTCCCTTGAGACCTTCTATTGCTTCTTTACAACGTTTTGCAAGCTCGTTAAGTTGTCGGAGTTACAGCTCATGCTCTTCCCACGCTTGTGTACCAGCTCGAGTGAGAAGCGTCATTGGTAACTTTCGGACTTTCGGCTTGTAAGCGCTAATGTGATAATGTTGGACAATCCTCTTGAGTTCTTCGCCGCTGTTATTAATGGCGGCATCTTCTGATGATTTCTGTGATGTGAAGGTTATTTCGAGCGAATCTATGCGTTTTATCTGTCAGACTATTACAAAAGAGTCATAGCTATTGTGAGCGAAGCAACTGTTACAGGCTTATTGAGCGACCATATAGCGATTTTCATATTAATTCTCAATTATTGAAAATAGCTTTGTAGGCCACATTTGACAGAAAGTTTGCGCTGAACATTTATTGAGCGAGTACGAAGAAGCAGTAGAAAAAACCTTGAACATCAGTTTCATCGCCTAAAATGCGATGCATCAGGTGTACTATATCGTCTACTTCGCTCCTTCTTTTACGTTTGACTATCATTTTTGGAAAATCAGAGCCTTTGGATCTGTTTAGGGGTGGAGTGTCTTCATTTACGACAAAGGTACAATACAATTTTAGCACGTGTGGAATTATGATAAGCATTATGCGAGTTGAGCATAACCAATTGACCAGCTGCTCGTGTTAGAAACACATATGGATAATAATCAATACGTTTAGCGTAGATTACATACAATTCTGTAGAATTGGAAAGTATTCGATGGGGGAAGTGGGGAAGGGGGAATGCTATGATGCTTCACTAGTGCATACCTTACTAAACTCTACACGTCTGTTTATTCTCACGCTCCTTATATAAGTTAGTGCTGGTTTCTTAGCTGGATTTTTTTTTGGGAGCCAAGTAATGGGTAATTATTCAGGTACGCGGCAGGATGAAACAGGAGGACATCGCAGTGCTATTGTTTAGCAGTGAAGAGCACTGCAAAATCGCCACTAAAGTGGTCAATTAGTATATAAAATTCAGCACTGAATTTTGAAAGAGATGTGGGAAGCGCTACGCGGCCGAAAGAAGCAAGAATCAGCAAACAGAAAGCTAGCAAACAAATTAACTAACAGTATAGCTAGTGGACTTGAACATTTGGCTGATAACTGCCCCGAACACCTCCATCAGCGAATAAAATCGCGAAGATTGAGGATTTGGAGCCTCTAAAATGACCAGCAGAGCTGGATCTGTTCAATATCACAATCACTGCTGGAGAGGTCACGTGGAATTGATCAATCAGAATTGCAGTATTTCAAAAGAATCGGTCGTTTCAGTCTTGATGGAGCCGATGCCAGCAGTACGCTGCTTGGTTCTGGTCTTAGTTATCTGGGCAACAATTAACTTGACGAGTATGAATCCGAAGAATGTAATACGAGCGATACAACTGAAAGTAAAAGAGAGGTCTGAAGAGATGTAATGAGGAAGCGAACGCTGAAAAGGCTGATGCTGACAATTTTCTGATTTGTGATTAACAGAAATGTATCATATTTGAAGCGTAGTAGTTTTGAGAAAACTAAAAGGCGTTCACAGATTTCCTATGAAGACTTCAAATTTATAAGCATAGTAGTCTTATAGTCTCGTGATTCAGTTTCGCTTTTCTAGACTGTATCTTATACTTTCTCACGCTTTTCTTCGCTAGGCTAATGTTGATGCTCATATTCATTCGTGAATGATGTCTATTGCTGTACTTGCAAGACTTCCCACATCACTTTATTGAAGTTCGTAAAGTGCTATCTTGTAATTAGTTTGTCTCTTTTTTTGTTCTTATGTTCGAAGTGTAACGCAATTAATTACCATGTAGAGTCACCTATGTTGTTGGTTGTTATTGTTGCGTTGATTTTGCTTGCGTAAAAGCTTATTGACTCAAATTTGATTTGATATTGACAGCGGCCAACTGTCAAACGGTCTGGCGTAGAAAAAGTGGTGCCCAAAGGGCGTCTGTAGGGCAACAATGGTTGTGCACGCGCATCAAGATATGGTGAAATGTGGGTTCGGATCCCACCTGACGCAGAAACTTTTTGCACAACCCTCTTCACCAATAAGTATATCATAACATCATATAACCGGTAAAAGCGGTAAATAAAAAGAATTCTGATTGACTTTCGCAATTTTCGAGCAAAGTTCTTGAAATGTTCAACCACTTCGGCAAAAAATAGTTTATCTGCACAATCTAAAGAAAAAGCGAAGGCGAGGCCAACAAAGCATCACTGAATGTTGAACAAAACCTTTATCAACAACATTGCTCCTGTTGAAGCACAAATTAGCAGTAATTCTAGTCGATGGCGAAGTACTCATTAGTGATTCTTTGTGACAATCCTCACAATAATGACCATTTTCTCCACAAAAACATGAGCATCCTCACACATACGCACAACGCACGAATGCCCACAAATACAGCCACAGCTACCGTAGGAAAAGAAAGAATTAAGCGCGCAGCGCACGAGACGCCTACCATCATCATTTCTAAGCATTCTGCAGTTTTGCTCAGATCACCTTCTCTTCTTTGCAAATCCTTCAACTCCCCTGATGACTACACGATGAGCGCTATCATATATATATTATATATATATATAGTATTTATATATTTATATAAGCTATAGTGGTATATATATTATATGTATTATATATATACGGTTACATAGATGCAATATTACTTGTCACCGAAAAGTAATCGTCCCGATGGTATATCACGTGCGAGATTGATGATTTCAAAACACTGTACCAAACTGCGTGAAATGCCGACACTTTTTAGCAGATGTTAGACGAACTATCACTTGGGCACGACAACCTGCGACATTTTACTCCGTGCTCTGCTTTACTGCGTGTGCCCTTGGCTCTTATAAACCATCATTTCACAAAGACAGCCTGATTTGGAGCTCAATGTTCCAAAGTCTGTCACAGTAGACAACATTGTTGTGCCGGTGTGAAGTTGTATCTTCCGAATTGCTTCTAGAAAATAGTTCTCAAGAGGTGAAACTGTTATGAGGATTTCAAAAGAACTTTGCCGATCACGCACTGTATGCTCTTGCTATCCACCACACGATGTCAGTCCATTTATCATAGATATATCTGTTTCGCCAATAAACACAAGTGTTCCACAGCCGATTTTTGGTCCATATGCTTTGTTTTTTTTATACCTGTTCCATTTATGTGATAATCAGGAAGCTGCCATAAAGATTGTAATTGACAAACCAATCAATCACAGATCCAAGCCTATCAGTCATTGTGTTTCCTTCAAAGTAAACGTATTCATACCAACTAAAGTTCAACTCATCACACAGATTGTAAGGTAACTAACTTTTATGAAAAGTGCCATGTAAAGGCTCTACTTTATCGGAAGAAAGCATTGCAAAGAGAATGTACTAGTCCCAATCTTGCGTGCCGTTTATACTACTTCGCTTCATCATCTCACGTATAGATAGTATCAATGTACCTAGGAAATAATGCGCCAGTTGGTCCTTTCATAGAGGCACATAAATTGGAGCATGTAACTTTTCTTTTGAAAAATTTAGATCGTCTTCGCTCCTCCGTCGCCCTTTCAGCTACTGTCATTTTCCGTACCTATCCTTCGTTTTTGATTACCGTTTCGATATCGGTTTCATATCAGCTAGTAGAAACTGTCGAATTGCCTTCGGAAAGACGCTTTTCATGTCAAGTCATGGTGAAGGACCGAAAACGACATTGCAAAGTTAGTTCAGGCAGTCTAGTGTAGATCATTAGTGAATGAGCAATTAACCATCCTCAAGATCACGTTCACTGAATGCTTCCTTTACATACATTATATTATCACGTTGGAAGATGAGACGACTGGTAAGAGGCCTTAGATCATGGGTTGCGTGGACCGGATACAAAAATCACACAAGACACACTATGACACTGCTTTGAACTCTGCACGCGTATAATACTAAAATATTTCTGTTTAACGCGACCCTTAACGCACTTTTTAAAGCAGCAGATGACACCAGATTCCACGCGGATCGTCACACAGGGAATAGAATTCAAAAACAGAACCCCTCTCTGTCCACGACTAAAAGTCCGCTGTAACGATATTTCTGCGTCTAAGCCTTAATTTCTATCCGTCCTTTGCTCGTTTTCTCGATTTTTGAGGAATCCTTTTTCCTCACATAGTTCTCCCTCCTCGACCACCGCATCGTTAGAAGAATCAGTGGCGTTATCGCTACCCACTGACTTATGTAATGATAAAATTCATTAGAAGATATAAATGGAAGCGGAAACAGTCTTCATGCGCTCTCGTTTAAAATAATGTTTGCGTAGTAAGAGATTTAGTGAAGAAATTTTCGGTTTGAACAGTTTAAGCGCAAGAGCGAGTAGACAACTACAACGTAACATATTGCAGAATAGTAACTTGCTAGTATGAAAAAAGCTTCGCTTGTTCAGTTATATCTACGTTAATAACAGCAGCCGTTGCGCTGAATAAGCGGAAACTACGTTCCGCAAGCCCTATGAATCAAATCGGAGTCATGGAATAGGTTTGTATATGCACAAATATTCAGACTATTACCCTGTGGTCCCACAAAATTCAATTTACTAGTAGTTGGTTTATTGGTTGTAGAGTCGGAAGCTGCCCATATCTTCGCATCGCATAACTTCTAGACGGTCATATCGTAGTGCCCGTGTTGAAAATGTGGTTATTTAATGAGCCCTGACCCAGTTCAAACTACCAATAAGCATTTGTGGATCGTTAGATTGCCAAAAGTCTCCATAGTTTATACGTGATGAGAGTAGTAGAGCAATATGATGCAACTAAAATTCCAGTTAACAATGAGCAAGCGCTATCACATCTATCTATTGTAGTTCTGAACGCCTCATATCAGGCTATACCACTGCTTAGAATTACGGACGATTTACGTGACGTCTTGGGCGTAATTTACGCCAATTGTACGAACCACCTATGCAACTCTTAAACTGTTCCTTTACTTTCGTTTCGAGCGTTTTCTTAAGGCCACTACTCAAATTTCAATACGCCTGATAATCATTATTTGAGCCGCGAATGGTAGTGGTCTATCAATGAGGGTGACTTACAGAGCCCGATACACGTGTTTCGATCCTGCGATCTCGTCAGTCGGGCTCAAAAATGATTGCAAGGCATGATATGGATCATCTCTCACGTTTGTGTAATACACTACAGATCAAGACTCATCATCACAGATAGTGTAGATCCCAGCACCTCAGGCGCTTACGCCCCTTTTTTCGCTTCCAACATCGACGTAGGTTTTCGGACCGGTGTGTGGCTCGGACTATGGTTGAAGGGTTTTTGCTTCACTTTATACAAGTTTTTTGATTACCGGTAGTTACATAGTTTCTGAAATCTCCCGGTGACCGTGGCAAGATAAACTTTGCAGAAAGTATCCAAAATCTTATTTCGAAAAGAGTTAGCCGACCCCAGAGCAGTCTCCCTGCACATTTTTCAGGCCCAGGGAGATGAGACGAACTCGGTTCCCACATCGTCTCCGAAGAGTTAATCATTTTTTTTATCGTTTATAATAGTGTTGTGATGCTACAACTATATCTATACTACTGAATGATTTACAAACATTGGAACCTCGGGAAAAAATAGTGCTCGTGCTTCTCCTTTTCCGTAAGCGCCCGCTAACAGTTACAAGGTCGAGGCCGTTGCTCTGCCGACAGTTTACCGTTTAATGCCATTATATACCTACCGAACCATAGGTTAGTAACTGAGAGCTTTAAAATATTGTATTGTG
>JAHQIW010006512.1:0-15902 GCA_019055375.1 Parelaphostrongylus tenuis
ATAGGGCATGAGAACTATAAATATATATAATATATATATTTATGTATATGTATATATATACATATATATCATAATCATATTTATTCAGGATTTTTTCCATTATGAAGTAGCACATTTCAAAAGTGGATAAACCGCCATTACTTTTGCAACACGCATTTTCTGGACAACTTATTATGATGTGTCTCCAGTTATTTCCCCATTCTGCTGGTCCAGCACTTCTATAATCAGTTTGTTGTTCCATCTTCATGTTCAACATCGTAGAATACTGGCTGAGTGAGCCCCATCAATATCTCGCGGATAACCTAGCTGTATTCCATTAGGGCTTTGTTGTTGGCTAGCGGAAAGAGGGGTGGAGCTCGACTCGACCCCACTGAGACCGCGATGAGCATCACAACCACTCAACCACCGAGCTCCTCTTTAATCAGCCTAATATAATCCGAGAAAATTTCTAATTTTTATTCAGCAATGGCATGTTGCTATAAATAAACCTAATAGTCACCACTGGTATGACAGTTCTATTGTCAATAATTCTCCGATATATACTATCGTAACTGTCAGTAAGCAACTTTTAACGGGTTTAGTCAAATAAGCACGTGTCGGTCTTGAATCCACGTAATACAAAGATTCAGTTGGAATGGATCTTGTTCGCAAAACATGCCAAGGAGGGCGCCGTGGCCGAGTAATTGCGATGCTCGTCACGGCGCGCATGGGGCCGAACCTAGAAATCCAACATTCTTCGCCAGTCAACACGCTTTATGGAACGCCATAGCTAAACTATCCTCAAGATTGCCGGAAGACGTCCTCAACCAGTATTCTACGATGTTCCAGAACAAGGCGAAATATCGAATTGAATACTAGAAGTACTGGAATTCGCACATTGGAGAGAAAAACACTGTGAAGACGGATCAGTAAATTGTTAAATACTTTTCATTGAGAGATTTCCTCACAAAAACTTCTCTATCTGTCTTCATTCCTGCACTAAAAATATCAACAAGTTTGGGGCTTTGGTTTGAAACCTATTTTGACAATGTGCCAATTTCCAAATAGCTATCCGCTATTGCCGCAGGCGACGTGACTTCTTGAAGCTCTATACGTCCGGCGCACTGCACCCACTCACACGCTCTTATCTGATCGCTGCCTCAGTCCCTTTCAAGCTCTCAGCCATGGACCACCCTATTGGAATATAAGGTCCTTTTAAAGGCCACTTATCTTTTTGTTCCACCTAATGCGACCTTTGTCTTGCAGTTTTCTTAATATTACGTCATTCCATAAGTTTTGACACAAGGGCAGTAAACACCAAATTTACTAGCCAGAAAGACTAGAATTGCATGATTTTAGTCTCAATTGCGCATCTTCTTATGAACATTGTGGTGTACAATTTGCTATACTTACTCTTAAATGGAGCTGAGGTGAGGACGAATCGAATGCTACTCATGCACGAATGGCAAGTAGAGAAAAATGCGTGTGTAGCGACCCATTTTTAAGCAAGTTTGGGAAAATTGTACACCAAAATGCTCATAAGAAAATGCGCATTTGAGACTAAAATCATACAATTCTACTTACTCTGGTTAGTAATTTTCGCGCTTATTGCTCTATTTTATTTATCTTTGGTTGCCAGGTTCCACTTAGATTTCCAAACTTTTCTAGCCAATATCCTGTGCTGCAAGTCGCAAGAATGGCGAGCGTTTAGACTGACAACCTTCTTATTTATGTTATCTATTTGTCGGGATCCACCGCTTAGTTGTGTCCGATTTCACTACTTTTTATATTCGTACTCTAGGTGTTTTACTCGTATCTTTACACCCTTTATGTAAATTTGATTAAGGTAACCGCGTTTTCTTATCAGGTCTCAACTATGGGAAAGCGCAGTCGACGGAATAACGAGAAGGATTCTCGTGACGTAAGTTGAACAACCACTGACTAGATCTACTTCAATGATTTGCCAATTTTGTGCAGAAGCGCAGTCGACAACGAGAAGGATTCTTGTGACGTAAGTTGAACAACCACTGATTAGATCTACTTCAATGATTTGCCAATTTTGTACAGAACTTTGACGTCAGCGGGACTCGAACCCGCATTTTACCCTTTCCGGGGAGCGCGTGCTTTAACCAAATGCGCTACCGGAGCGTGTTTGCCACCATCCTTCTCACGCTACATCGAATAAATCTGTCAGCAATCAACCATCAACGGTTTGGTCTAGGCGTCGATAGTACTTCCGCTTAGAACACAATCTCCTGTAAGAGATAAAAACTGGTTCGAGCCCCGCTCAATGTCAGCTCAACATCATTGGATGTATTTGTAACGTCATATTACCGCTAAAAGCAGTTAAGTAGAAGGTATTCGATTTGTCAATTATAGCTGAAAAAAAAACACTTCAGGATATCTTCAAGGTGGATGCAATTATAGACAAACGAAGAAATAAAAAGCGCAAGCCGGAATACCTTGTGAAATGGCAGGTAAGCTTGGCCAAATAAAACTTTTTTGTGCATCTATATTTGCAGTGTTGGATAGCCTTTCTGCTAGTTCAAACTATCACAGAATGTTTAAATCGCATATTTTACCGTGGTGTATGGTTTATTTCAAAAACTTAATTTCTCTTTATGAGCTAAAGTAGTTTCATAAGAGAGTTCAGATTTTCTGTTATTTTCTGAGCAAGCTGTTTTCTTTATCAACAGTACAGAAGATAAAGGATAAAGGTCCTGGGGTTGATCAATCACTGAGAGATGTGCCCTGCATTTGTGTTCAGTTTTAACTTGGCCAACAAGAAATTCGGACTTTTTCGTTTTTGCTTAATATTGGTCATGCATTTGTATTGTTGGTTTTTGCTATCGTTTTAATCAGCAATTTGCGATCATTTTGATATGTAAACCTATGAATTTTTCTAAGATGGAATTGTCCCGAGAGCAAAAACTATCGTTGATGCTACACGAGTATCATTTGGGTTCAACTGCTGCTTTGGCACCCAACGATACTCGACTAACGAGGCATGAACAGTCGTTTATGCTCTCGGGACAATCGCATCTTAGGACAACTTTACAAGTCTGTGTATTAAAGTAACCGCAAGATGCTGCACTAAACTATATGTTTGATGAAAACATATCTGCATAGAAAATAATTAACGAAGGCGAAAAAGTCAGGGAAATTTCTTGTAAACCCGATAGCCTTGCTTAAGATGATCTGATGGATATCTGGCCTTACAATGACTCACGGCGTACTACTTAGACAAGATGCTGGGAAAGCGTGAACCTCTGAAAGCGCTCTTGGGAAAATCATGAAAGAGAATAATTCGGGAACTAAATTTTGCTTTACTGATCAAATAAGGAAGAAGAAAGAATGTGGCAGCTAAGTGCATTAGTTACTTAATTAAATACTTTGAATGGATCTCTAAAGTACTGTGGAGACAGCGGTAGAAGGTTTAAATTTATTCAAGGCTACAAAATATCAAACAGATGCACGCCCATCTATGGAGCGAAGAAAGATAGATCTTGACCCTATGAGGAATCTAATAGAGAATGAATGGATTAACTGCTGAAGCTGTGGAATAAAGAATTTTGCGTAGTTTATATAGATATACAAATGTATATATATACATATATATATGCATTATATATATGTAAAACATGCATATGTGCATACATATAATACATATACACCTATGTTGTGCATTTATATATGAAAATGTGCATATATGTGTATATGTATATACATTTCAGTTCTCAAGTTTGACATCATGTACTAGCTCTTGAGTTTGAAATACTTAAAATTGATGTTATATAAATATACAAATATGTATATATATATATATATTTATGAACATGCATATGTATATGTATATTGACATATTTATAAATATTGATATATATGTACATATATACACATATACATATACATAGACATATATACATATGCGCATATGTTATACATATACGTGCATGTATATGTATATATACATATCAGTTCTTGAGTGTGTGTATATGTATATAAAAATATCAGTTCTTGAGTTTGACATTATGTACTAGTTCCTAGGGTTGAAATTCTTAGATTTGCCTCCTTTTAGGTGCTCAAAGCGGAGCCCTTTTCAAAACTTGATGCCTCTTAGGCTTATTCCAAATCGGATCACTTCGAAAAAGCGACCAGTAGCAAATTTGGAAGTGAAGCAAGCTAAAGTCGGCCACCTCATTGCAGCTATCGAAGCCGATTTGTCATAGCTAATCAGTGTTTGGTTATGAGAATTTCCAATCACTCTATCTTTTGCTTACATCGATCTCCTAAGCAATGTTGATTAATACATTCATGGCACTGTGTTGGGCCTCATACTAGTCCTTATACCTGTACCCCGCTGATAATTCAGAGCCTTTTGGTGAGCTTTCAATATGTAAAGCCTTCAACATTGTTGTTATCGAAATAAAATATACCCAATAAAAACTTCTTTTTTCTTCAACGACCCTCCACGGTCATTTATACTCTGCCGTGTTCATTTTTCGTGTTACTTTTGTACCTACTCCACACTTTCCATGATGCTTTGCATTATCGTTTACATCATGAGTTTTCACTTTCATTTTCTTTTTCACTCCTAAATTTCTCCTCCCAAGGTTCAATTCCTGTTAGCTATTACGCTCATTTCTTATTATTGCTTCGCTGATTGTATGGGAATTACTTGATTATTCTCTTTGCCAGACAGCTCCTTCGCTCGTATTCATTTTTCAGTTTTGCAGCTTATTAATCTCGATACTTCACAAGTAAATTCCTTTCCTCTTCATCTTTAATCTTTTTCGAGCGTCTTCATTCCATTAACCCTCCACTTTGATCTATAAACAGCTGTGTTCTTTATCGCTATCTTGTGATTTACTGAATAAATGAATTTTTAAAATTTTTAGCAACAAACTCTGAAATATAATTTTTTACTAAAGACGTTCAATATTTATCTTGCTGCTCACGTTGAAGTAATCAGGTCAAATATTGACTACTGTTTAATTTATAAAGTAAAATGAAAAGTTAAGATGAGAAGTATACCATCAGTTACTTTTCAACTACCGTTCACGTGAGGTCACCCTAAGCACTAACTACAAACGCATTTAATGGGCCATATGGATGGAATCAAATGCATGGCACAAAACCTATGATGTCGATGTTAATTTTGTATATACGAAACATGGGGAGCTAGAAACAGTGATAACACTGATTGTCAAAGTATCCAGCTTCTAGTAAAGTAGGAGAATATTTACTCAATTCAAAAATTTGTGGTGCACACATTGTTGTGCACAGTACCATGAACATAATCTCAGGAGAAAAATATTTGCTGAATCTATATATCTTCCTATCAACATTAGGCATAGCGTTCAAAATAAGTTGTAAGAAAACACTTGAAAATTACTTTTATAAAACACAAAAAAAACATTTCCAACGAGTCTCTAGTGCAATACACGTCAAAAATACTGAAAGTAATTGTTTGAGGGAAATACTCGTCCCACAAAGAACGCAGCTACTATTAAAGTTGGGTCTAAGCTATCCATCTTCATGATGCATGCATCTTCACGGGTTCGAAGCCCCATAGCTCATTCAATATTTAACCAAACTCTCCAAACTTGTAGCTCTATTTTATATTGTAAGGCCCTACAAAAAAGTAAAGGAGGTAAAGTAAAGGTGAATCATACTATTTTTGTTTTCTCGCGATTATCTTACACGCTCATTGAACATTTTAAGTGCTGCTCTATCTGCACCTAGAGAACCTGGTCTTTTCTATGAAAATCTTAGATTGCTGGTCTTGTCAATTCTCCTTATCGCCTTGAGATAGTCGAACTAAAGAGTTCTCACGTAGATGATAAGAGAACGTTAAGGGAAGGAGTCGAAGCAATACTTTCCTTTTGATGGCCGCTAGTTCCCCGGGCAATGATGTATAAGATACAGGCGGTGCAATCCCCATACTAAACAGAGAATGCTTCAAAGCTGTTTTCCAAAGCGAAGTATCCAAGTAGTGCTATTTTTGATGACGTATTTGCGTTATTCATTCAGTCCAACAGGTGCAAGAGTGCAGTCATACTGTACAGGTTATTGAGGACATTATAAGAAGCAGAACTTCACATATATCGGTTGAAGGCGATGCTCACATCAATAGAGAATAATGCATCTCCACTTCTCACTTCTTATTTTTTGGGGACATGTTAAATTTCAGCTCAAAAACACATACCATCCAAGAGTAACCGAGTGTGCAAAACTGCTGTTCTAGTGATTTTCACTTGACCGCAGTCCAGTGTGAATCGTTCGTCGTCGCCAACTCATAGGGGACTGGAGCACCCACAAAAGATTGGCGGAAAGACGAAGGGTTCCGCCCGACTGACGAGACTGTAAGATCGAAGCACGCGTATGGGGCTGTAGAAGAGCCCATTTAACAGACCACATGAGAGCTTGGCTCATTTAGTAATTATGAGACATGTTGAAGTTTGACCGTAGTCCTAAGAAAACACTCAAAAGAACGATATAATTAGTTCTCTTCTCATTATTCTCTACAGTATTATACAATATGAGTATTCAACCCAAATATACTTTCGTTTGTCGACCAAAATACCTCAAAACGTATATCCGACGAGCAGTACTGAAATAAGGTTAACAAAGATGGTGCTGCTATCGACTGCATCTCGCGCTTACTCATTTAGTTTTGCATCCAGAAAAAGCAATACATGAACTATTGCCAATTTCTATAGCACCCAATACAACGTCCGCACTTGGTAAAGTGGCTTCGAGAGTACTCCTCGGTGTCGGCTGTGGCCCGACATAGTTTTTAAAGTATCTAAAATGAACTTCCATCTCAAAATATGTGAAGAAGATTTTTTTTCACGTAGACTTTTTAGGATTTCCATGCATTCATCAGGCACATAAGCGTCTCCAGGTGGAAGAACAGGCGGATGTACCTAAACTGTGAATTAAGATATTGCGGAGCTATATCGCAGCGAAATGAATTCATCATCTATATGTCTTATGAGTAATAAGCAGCTACTCGTTCGGTGAAATCCATGATAAACTTGTGCTTGTTGTTGTTGTAACAATATTTCCTCGTCGGATCGTTGGTGGGACCATGTGTAGTGCAAATCAACAAACAGCTTGGTGTGGAGAACGGCATCTTTGCTCAATAACGTAGTTCACGATTTCGAATTCTTCCTGTCACCCGCAAAACACGGCATTTTCCCAGCATCGACCATTCGGTGATGTTTACGATGAGGCAGGATTAACCGTTGAGTCGGAAAGGTGGGTACGGGTTCGGATGAGTTTCCTTGTCTTCACTGCATCTTAGGGATTCAAAATTCCCGCTGCCTTCTTCCTAGATCCTAAGTAGGTCGTTCATTTACTGACCTATGACCTGAATAGAGATGTCTAAGCATTCGAATAAGTTCATTCTGTTGAGCGTGAATATGGCATTCGAAACCCATCCGTTCTTCACAAACATCTTAGTGGAGGCCTAACTTCCCACAGGATATTTCGAGACCAGTAAGCATTCGCTTTGCCTGGCTGATGCTTCGTGTTGTAAGGACGATGTCATCAGTGATTCGAAGATGGTTCAACAGTCGACCGTTAATTTTCACTTGCATATTGTCCCATTTCAGTGATTGCATGATGTTTAGGGGGTGACAGTGAACGAGTTTGACGAAATTGTATCGCTTTGTTTAATACCCAATTTTGCGTCTACAGATAGTAAATATTTCTATAGAACGACGATAATTTTGTTGTGAAATTCTTACCCAGCTCACGAAGTATCGTAATGTAGTGAGAAGGGACGCTCAGGCTGTCTAGAACCATTATGACTGCTTCTGTTCCCACTAAGTCGGAGACTTTCTTCATATCTATGAGAATGCGACGAAGTGGTGTCTTTTACTCTCCTGACAATACAGCGAGTGCAGTGGTGAATCACGTGAATGCGGTATGTATTAGTCCTTTCCGAAACCTTAGTTGTTTGCATAGCTTTCTTTCGTCCTGTGTTCTATGAAACCTGTTTGAAACGGCTCCGAGGAAGAGCTTATCTATAGCGAACAGTGAGCAGTTTGAGCCATGCTTGTCTATGTCGCAAAGATCTCCCTTTTGAACAATAATACAATATTGCTGATTTTCCACTAAGTGAGGACCTTGTATTCTGGCACAGCGAATGAAAGCCAAGTCCGTGTGCTGCTGGAAAGTGGCGGAAATTCTCCAAGCGTCTGGTCTTATCCTGTTTGAACAAAGTGTTGCGCTGTTCACCGACAAGATAGTGTGCCGAATTTGACAAGCACCGGTAAAATGACTAATCAATCCACATTTTTAGTTTGTATAAGCATTTGTAACATTGCTCTTCAAACGAAAATTATGTACGCTATTGTTGAAGCTGATGCTAGAAAGCTACAAAGTCACAATAATCATGGCCATAAATAGTGTGGTTCTCCTCATTTTTTATTCGCTATTTAAATATGAAATAACGGCATTTCAGAGCGACAGCGTATTCCTCTTTTTACTTAATTTTTCTATTAGAGGTATGCAATTTATTTTAGCTGAAAGACATTCGTTCTAGGAGTTGACGTCCCGCACTAACAAGTTGTACAGTGTTTAAAATGATTACTCGACAATTTACGAACAACGGATAGGTTTGGCCCATTGCGTACTAGTTGAATCACAATCCATTTTTCTCATGATAGTTAACGCAAACGCACTGTCATGTAGGTTGCCGATGTGGCCTTTTTCCTGTCACAATTACTAGAATGGATTTTCTTGCTACTACGATTCTAATTGCTTGAGTCGAGTTTAGACGTCTCGTTGAAAATCGGCTCATAAGTGGAGATAGTTCGGCTGATGGTACGGTGACCATGTTCGTTTCGAATTTTGGATTATTACTCAATGGGGAGAACTTCTTTGATTTTACTGGTATAATATATGGTATAATATATCAATCATATTTATGGTTTTGTAATTTTATGACTAAGGGTTTGGGATTTCACAGGGAGAAATGAACAAGGCTTACCCGCAACCTCCAATGGCTTACATGGAAATGCAGCTCAAGCAAGGTCATTCCTAGGAAGGTTCAGAAACAAGTCGTATCTATTATATATGTATGATATATATATATATATATATATAAATTACTCGTATATACAAATCTCGAAAGATCACAAGAAATCCTAGATTTATTTCGAAATCGGTGAATAATCCTAGTCAAATAACAAAAATCTTATACACGTACATAATCGGATATAAAGGATAAGGATAAAGTTCTCGGCGCTGATCAATCCCTGAGGAATGCGCCATGCATTCGACTTTAATTTTTTAACTTCGTCTGAGGTGATTGAATGCATATCTGGCCTTTACAATGACTCGCGGTGGCCTCCCGCTGAACCGAGTCAGTGCTGCTCATCCTCTCAGACAAGTCTGAGACCTGCTGGTACCAATTTACCGACCCTGGAGGGATGGATGGCTTGGTGAGCCATGAGCGCGAGATCGAACCATTGACCTCGTGTGCGATAATTAAAAATCGTATATACACTTATATATAATACATATATATAATACACATATTATTATATATTGTACATAATATATAATATATTATAAAGCTTTATAAAGCCCCCATTATACAACAATATCACCATTGAAGTAAGAAGAGGGGTTCAACAAGGCGATACAATTTCGCCTTAACTATTCACTGCCACCCTACAAAACGTCATGGGAACATTAGAATGACGAAATGGGAGTGAAAATTGACGGCCGACAATTAAACCATCTTCGCTTCGTTGACAATATCGTTCTCATGACACCAAACATCAGCCAAGCGGAACGAATGTTGACCGATTTCAATAACGCCTGTGGAAAGATTGGTCTTCAACTAAATCTAACGAAAACGATGTTCATGAGGAACGGATGGGTTTCGAATGCCCCATTCACGCTGAACGGAACGACAATCTCCGAATGCTCCAGTTACGTCTATCTAGGTAGTGAAATCAACATGATGAACGACCTAGCTCTAGAGTTGAGCAGGAGGAAACGAGCGGCTTGGGGAACGTTTAAGAGCATCGAAGGTTTAGTGAAGAGGACAAAGAACATCCGACTCCGTGCCCACCTTTTCGACTCGAGAATTATCCCTGCCCTAACGTATGCAGCAGAAACGTGGTCACTACGCAAGCAGGATGAAAGATCACTTGGCAGTTATTGAACGCGCAGTCGAAAGGTCGATGCTAGGAGTATCCCGTATCTCGCAAGTGAGAGAAAGGATTCGAAGTTCAGACCTGAGTCAATGATCGAAAATCAGAGACGCCGTTCTACACACCAGGATATCGAAAATAAGGTGGGCCGGACACGTGATGCGCTTCAGCGACAACCGATGGAAGAGAGCCGTTACCGACTGGATTCCTCGGTATGTCAAGCGTTCTAGAGGTAGACCACTGACCCGTTGGTCCGATTTCTTCACGAAAGCGATAGAAGAAAGATATGATGCTCAGCTAATCCCTAGAGCTGGTTACGTCACTCGACGATCAATGGGACGACAGGTGATACAGGTGATATAATATATGTTTAGTATATATATATATACACATAGTATTATTACATATTTTACATAATATATATAATATATAAATTACTATACATACTATTCTAATATATATAAATAATATGAAATCGTTTATACATATATGTTTTATATATAAATCATTAGTCGCATATATTATTAGTCGGATATACAAGTCCGACGTCGCTATATATTTTTTGGTTACAAATTCCGATATATTTTCTCTCTGATGCGAAGCGCGTTTCAAAATAAAGATATTCTCTTTGTAGATGTTCTACATTCCGTCAGAAATTCTCGTAAGATGACTAGATCAAGCGCTCTGTACAAAAATTACGCTTTGTTAGAGTTTAAAAATGTCGCAAGTAATTCTGGTTAAGTGAGTGAAACATTAGTTAAGCCTTTCAGGTCCACCAGTTGTGATCCCCCGCGAGCAGTGCAAATAGCAGGAGGTGTGCGATTTTTGTTATTTCATTAGGATTATTCAGAGATTTGTGAATGAATCTAGGGTTTCTTGTGATCGTTTGATACTTCATGAAATTCTCTACACATTCGTATGCTTTTCCTGTAAATATAACGCTTATATTTAAATAAAAAGCTTTCTTTCACTAAGCACTCATAGTGATGCTTTCATTCTGTCGACGGTAATAATTTGTACCAAGAATATAATGATATTAATCTATATTTGATATACTTTATTATATAAAATACTTAAAAAGTTTTGATAGTGAACTGAACATGGGAAAACAATGAATAGTTTACCAAAAAAAGTTGCGCACAGTGCATGCCGATGCCAGGTTATCTACAAACTCTTACCATAACTAAGTCCTTATAACAGCGATTTACTCATTTAAACAGTAGTTGATGCACACGAGGATTGAAAGTTATATTACAAAAAACTTTGTCGTCACATTCATGGTTTCAGCGCAGTTCAAATTCTACTTCCAGTTTAGGTGTATGCATACATCTCTTTTCTCACATTTGAAGCCTTCTCCAGTGAGTTGGATTGGCTGCTGAATCTAGTCACAAGGTATGATGATTTTACATTAACTGCAATATATACTAGTCACGGCATATTTCTGGTAACGTAAATGTATTGCGTATAATTATGTCTATTTTGCATTCTATTTGCTACAGTGGTAAGTTGTATCAGCATGTAAAGAGGATTCACTTTATTGCAGGCTATTTCAAAGCTGCTAGTTAATCATCTTATCTGAAGAATACTGAAGCACCAATTGGATAAGGGACAGGCGACGCCCGTTACAGAATAGGGAAAGCGTAATAGTGCTCAGACGAAATGACAAGAGAGATATTATGATGATTTTGCACAGCGCACGGTCCCACCAACCGATCCGACGAGGAAATATTGTTACAACATAACAAACAAGCACAAGTTTATCATGGATTTCACCGGAACGAGTAGCTGCCTATTACTCATAAAGACATATAGATGATGAATTCATTTCGCTGCGATATAGCTCCGCAATATCTTAATTCACAGTTTAGGTACATCCGCCTGTTCTTCCACCTGGAGACGCTATATGTGCCTGATGAATGCATGGAAATCCTAAAAAGTCTACGTGAAAAAAAATCTTCTTCACATATTTTGAGATGGAAGTTCATTTAGATACTTTAAAAACTATGTCGGGCCACAGCCGACACCGAGGAGTACTCTCGAAGCCACTTTACCAAGTGCGGACGTTGTATTGGGTGCTATAGAAATTGGCAATAGTTCATGTATTGCTTTTTCTGGATGCAAAACTAAATGAGTAAGCGCGAGATGCAGTCGATAGCAGCACCATCTTTGTTAACCTTATTTCAGTACTGCTCGTCGGATATACGTTTTGAGGTATTTTGGTCGACAAACGAAAGTATATTTTGGTTGAATACTCATATTGTATAATACTGTAGAGAATAATGAGAAGAGAACTAATTATATCGGTTCTTTTGAGTGTTTTCTTAGGACCTACGGTCAAACTTCAACATGTCTCATAATTCTAAATGAGCCAAGCTCTCATGTGGTCTGTTAAATGGGCTCTTCTACAGCCCCATACGCGTGCTTCGATCTTACAGTCTCGTCAGTCGGGCGGAACCCTTCGTCTTTCCGCCAATCTTTGTGGGTGCTGCCAGTCCCCTATGAGTTGGCGACGACGAACGATTCACACTGGACTGCGGTCAAGTGAAAATCACTAGAAACAGCAGTTTTGCACACTCGGTTACTCTTGGATGGTATGTGTTTTTGAGCTGAAATTTAACATGTCCCCAAAAAATAAGAAGTGAGAAGTGGAGATGCATTATTCTCTATTGATGTGAGCATCGCCTTCAACCGATATATGTGAAGTTCTGCTTCTTATAATGTCCTCAATAACCTGTACAGGTATGACTGCACTCTTGCACCTGTTGGACTGAATGAATAACGCAAATACGTCATCAAAAATAGCACTACTTGGATACTTCGCTTTGGAAAACAGCTTTGAAGCATTCTCTGTTTAGTATGGGGATTGCACCGCCTGTATCTTATACATCATTGCCCGGGAACTAGCGGCCATCAGAAAGGAAAGTATTGCTTCGACTCCTTCCCTTAACGTTCTCTTATCATCTACGTGAGAACTCTTTAGTTCGACTATCTCAAGGCGATAAGGAGAATTGACAAGACCAGCAATCTAAGATTTTCATAGAAAAGACCAGGTTCTCTAGGTGCAGATAGAGCAGCACTTAAAATGTTCAATGAGCGTGTAAGATAATCGCGAGAAAACAAAAATAGTATGATTCACCTTTACTTTACCTCCTTTACTTTTTTGTAGGGCCTTACAATATAAAATAGAGCTACAAGTTTGGAGAGTTTGGTTAAATATTGAATGAGCTATGGGGCTTCGAACCCGTGAAGATGCATGCATCATGAAGATGGATAGCTTAGACCCAACTTTAATAGTAGCTGCGTTCTTCTGTGGGACGAGTATTCCCTCAAACAATTACTTTCAGTATTTTTGACGTGTATTGCACTAGAGACTCGTTGGAAATGTTTTTTTTGTGTTTTATAAAAGTAATTTTCAAGTGTTTTCTTACAACTTATTTTGAAACGCTATGCCTAATGTTGATAGGAAGATATATAGATTCAGCAAATATTTTTCTCCTGAGATTATGTTCATGGTACTGTGCACAACAATGTGTGCACCACAAATTTTTGAATTGAGTAAATATTCTCCTACTTTACTAGAAGCTGGATACTTTGACAATCAGTGTTATCACTGTTTCTAGCTCCCCATGTTTCGTATATACAAAATTAACATCGACATCATAGGTTTTGTGCCATGCATTTGATTCCATCCATATGGCCCATTAAATGCGTTTGTAGTTAGTGCTTAGGGTGACCTCACGTGAACGGTAGTTGAAAAGTAACTGATGGTATACTTCTCATCTTAACTTTTCATTTTACTTTATAAATTAAACAGTAGTCAATATTTGACCTGATTACTTCAACGTGAGCAGCACAGATAAATATTGAACGTCTTTAGTAAAAAATTATATTTCAGAGTTTGTTGCTAAAAATTTTAAAAATTCATTTATTCAGTAAATCACAAAGATAGCGATAAAGAAACACAGCTGTTTATAGATCAAAGTGGAGGGTTAATGGAATGAAGACGCTCGAAAAAGATTAAAGATGAAGAGGAAAGGAATTTACTTGTGAAGTATCGACATTAATAAGCTGCAAAACTGAAAAATGAATACGAGCGAAGGAGCTGTCTGTCAAAGAGAATAATCAAGTAACGCCGGGTATTGATTCGCTCTATTCTGTCTCGTTATAAACTTGCACAACACTGCTGAATTATGTGGCCGAAAGCGTCTGACACTGTTCAGTTCCAAGGATGTGCACTGTTTTCCCGTCATCATATAGCGTTGACGTAGTTCTATGCATATTCGAACTGCATGACAGTTTGCTGCAATCAGCCGATGTGTCAAGTCAGTGCTGCCATTCAGCCAAGCATTCTGGTACAAAAGCACATTGAAGGAGTTTGAGGCTTGGTTGCCTCATAGCGCACTATCGAACCAGACTTATTGTGCACTGTGAAGGACCTTAATTAGTGGATACACCCGCCCTCATACCATACACGTAAAATAATTGACCATTTTCATGGAAATTATCTCGCTGAGTGCCACTCTACACCACTTTTCGATTGATGCTCTCAAATGTTCACCGTGAATTTTCTCTTTTTTACAAAACATTTAACGTTGAGTAAAGAGTTGATTCAAGGCTCCCTTAACATCAGAAAAATAGTGAGTACTCGTTCCAACGTATATAGCTTTTAGAATCCGCGTAGATCTTGTCGAGTTTTAAGTCTACTCGCTCTAAATACTCGGGAGTGCCAGTATTTTCCAAAATCAGTGCAGAGGAGCTTGATTGTTAGGAAAAACTGGTGATTGCCTTCTTGATAGCTGAAGCAAAACATTCATCTCTTGAAACTATCTTCGTCAAAGAAAATACAATATGTCTTTTGGTTTGCGTTTCACTTCCACCTGGGAAGCCACAATACATTGCAGAATTTACGATTTTATTTGCAAAACTTCTCCTTGTTGTTAAAACTTTCTGTCAGCATTGCTTTTTCGTAATCTAAAATCGATGCGTACACGATAAGCATCGTTAAGGCCGGTACTGATCCAGGATTCCTCATCTGCAAGTGTTTGCACGGGTTAGAACTTGCCTCAATGAGTAAAGTGGCCAAACTCGTGTTGGTGACATAAACTGCGTTGAATAAGCCCGCCTTCTCGTCTCAGCCCTCTCCGATGACATCGCACCTTATCCTTCTTGCATGCATAACAGAATCTCCATAAAGGAATCGGTTGCTAGCAAACGTGCATTATAGCTACTAAATGCCACTACAGTCTTTTCAGGATTGAGACAGTGAAATGGCACCATGATTTTAGTCCGATTATAAAAATGGTAGGTCGCCCGTGGGCAGCGTTTAAGCCTGAGTCACAAGTGGGAGAGGGAGAGCGCTACGTGGCCCAGTGACTATGGGTATACGGGAGAGGTTTGAAGATATCACCTGTCACCTGTCGTCCCGTTGATCGTAGAGTGACTGGAAGCGGGTACCAGCAACACTTCCATTTTTTCCCTATCGCGTGCAAGAGTAGCCCAGTGGGTCTCCTCGCTCTAGGGATTCGCTAAGAATCATAACTTTCTTCTTGAGCTTTTCGTGGAGAAAAATCGGTCCCAACGGGTGGTAGTCTTTCTGTAGTGCGCTTTATGTCGCGAATAATCCAGACGGTAACGGCTCTCGTCCATCCGGTTGCCGTTCGAGCGCATAACGTGTCTGGCCTACCTTAATTTCGATATCCTGGCGTGAAGAACGGCGTCTCTGATTTTCGATCATTGACTCAGGTCTGA
>JAHQIW010006513.1:0-38459 GCA_019055375.1 Parelaphostrongylus tenuis
CCGCCCGCCCGACACATCCTTTTCTCTCCCGCTCTCATCCCTTCCCTCCCCGACCGCCGCCCCCCCCCTTTCCCGTTTGTTGTTCTCCTTTTTTTGTTTTAAAAGAAGATTCTTGCAGTATTATTTGCGCCAAACATGTCATGTGGTCTGGTTAAAAGGCTCTTGTACAGCCCGAGACACGTGTTTCGTCCTACAGATCATCAGCCGGGCAGAACCCGTCGTCTGTCGATCTTTTCATAGTCAGTTCTCTCGGGAGCGTCACACTCCTAATAGTTATCGACGACTACGCTTTACATTTTGTCAGGTGAAACATTCACCTAACCACGAGCGAGTGTTTCGCACTCGATTGCTAGGCTGGCTGTGTGTTATTTGTATCATATTTATACCTTTTTCCTTTCGAGCCCTTACCAGAGACCACATGGACAGTTGTGGCTCCAAATAATTAAGGAATTAGGATTCATATTGAATATTTGAGCGTGGTTTCCCCTTTATCATACAGCCTCACTCTCTCCGAAGGGAAAGCCATAATTCCTCGCGACATACAAGTAACCAGCTCAGGTCGCCAATCGAGTGCGAAAACACTTCTGTGTTAGGTGATATCGCTTTCCACCCTGACATTAGAAGTGTTTAAACGCGTTCTTCCAGTGTCGTTCGATATTACTATCATATCACTCTTAGTGACGTGTGACATGCGCCCGAGAGAAACTGTACTATTTCTTGAAAAGATCGACAGACGACCGGTTCGCCCGGCTGAATGAGATCTGTACACCGACGAACACCACGGTAGTCTGCCGGCTTGTCTCAGGATGCCAGCGGTTACGAACAGAGCCACACAGAATTGTTATCGCCTTGTCGAACCCCTCTTTTCGCTGACGTCCATGGTGTTTTCGTCGGTAGATATGGAGATATTTTGGTCGGGAAATCTATTTCCAAAGCGTGCACGAGAGGAGTGCATTTTGTGTTCCAAGTAGGGACGGTCCTGGTTATCTAGAGCCTCCCATAACCGCTTCTATTTCCCCTGAATAAATTCCTTATTTATAGATCGATGAATAGTGAGACAGAGCGATATTCTGTAATTCTCGTTGAAACTTTAATGATGGCATGTACTCGTATACGATGCCGGTTTGGTTCTTTCCAGAGCGTTGAAAAAAATCAGCTTGTTCAGCAGTTCAGCACATCAGGGAACAGCAATCTCCCACCACTTTGTCAGAAAAAATTACCCCTAATGTATAGTCGCATGAAGCACAAAAATTAACCTCTAACACACATACAGCTTTTCAAAATTTTTCACTGAATTATGATGTGGGGAGCATCGGATAGAAATACATGGAGCCGTAAGGCATCTCCCTCATCAAAAAGTCTTATTTATTGTCTTATACCACGTTGATTACGAGGTTCTTCTAATTTCTTTTGCGGTTCATGTTCAGATTGGTGGTGTTGACTCCACAGCGTCTCTAAAATCTCACGCGCTTTATTTTGCTGTTTATTTTTTCTCGAGGACACTACATTTGGCTTTGAAAATTTTTTGTTATTCTTCTATATCTATGCAAGCCTCTACGAAGTTTCTTTTTTCGCGCTCTGGACAGCAACATGCGTGGGTTCAAACGCGCACACCAACTGTGATCTGATTGGTCATTCACAGTGCAGAACTTTTCTGATGTACTTTGAAGTCAAACTAGCCTGTGTTACCCAAATTTTAATTTTTTGCCACTTTGAAAAAAATTTTCTTTGGCAGAAGAGTCTCCATTGACCTTTGGTAGTTATTCAAAAGGTTAAATGTTGAACAATTCAGTAATGTATTTTTTAGATAAGTTTCCTTGCTGTCTGCAGGCATTCAAACTAAGTTAACATCTCATACGCGTCGCGTGCTATCGCACAATCGTGCTTTATATTTTCCAAGACAAAGCTCTTAGTCTTAGGCTACCTAGTATATATTCGATATCGCAGGTTCCAGCAAGCCACAAAACTGTGCTTGTTTTCTGAAAGTATCGTTTGACTGCAGTGCAGAAGACAAGTCGAGTAGGCTGTGTGGTGGCCGTGAGTCAACAGACCGCGCAGGCGCGGTGCTTGGAGATTTCCTCTACACGTTAATCTGAGCTTTTACTACGGCTTAGGTTGCTGTGACTGAGAATTGGGCTTAGCAGCGAGTTTGTTTGTTACCAAATGATGAAAATGAAAAGCATAGGTTCCAAAACATGTAGCTAAATTTATTAAATTTCAGTGCAGAAAAACCTGTAAATCCCCGTAGAACAGAAAAATTCCAAATAAAAAACCAAAAACTCACAATATCGCGTGACGTTTATGAAACACAACTATATTCTGAACGCTACAGTGCCATAAAAGGAGCTTTTCAAAAAAGTAAGTTCTTGAATTCATCGAGATCAAAGCGTTTGGATGACTATTCATGGTCTAATGGAAGTCCATGTTCAGTAAAAAGGTCTGTCCAAAAGATCCTGCTCGATAACGTAGATAATCCCCTCGTAAATAGGAACAAGTTGTTATCATCACACTACAAACGTTGGGACTCAGAAGATAGAAGACACGAAAAATAATTGGCATTACAGAGTAACAGGACAATGAAAGGTCGAAGGATAGAGCTCTTGGCGTTAATCATCACATGAAGATGCGTCATACACTCGTCCTCAAGTTCTTCTTCGTCTGGAGGTGATTGAGTGCATATCCGGCTTTACAATGAGTTTCGGTGATCCACCCACGCATCAGGTACCGTCCTCGGAAGGATGGACGACTTGATGACCCATGAGAGGCGCAGATCACACCATGGATTAGGTGCGCGACGCAGAGTACCTCTAATCACGTGCGCTATCCACATAACGCTTTTAATAAGAAAAGAACGGCAAACTTTACTGAATCTGTGCGTCTGCCCATTTGCAGGAGTTCTAGTGGCACATCTATACTCAAACGGTCGTTTAGATACGCTTAACTGATATGCGAAACCGAGGAAACTGACACGCGAAAGTGATTGTGGTGAAGGAAAGATCCGTCGCGTTCGTCATGCGTCATTCCGTCACATTGAACATTCAATTTTCAGTCTTCCTAACCAGGTGTGCTTCGTAGTGAAAACTTAGAGATTATTTGCCTTTTTTTTGGTGATTTATGAATACTTACTATTATCACATGACGGCATAGTATACGTTTGACTCTAAATGGAAAAAAATATGCACACAAGTCGCTGTAGAAGTAGATATAAATGAGTGAAAGTTCATGCTCAATGATGTCGCAAAAAACACTCCTCCTGCGATCTGCAAAGGCTGAGAAATGTAGCTAGAACACAATCATTATCAAATAAAAAAAATCTCTCATTGAATAGTGTAAAAAGATTCTGAAAAAAAGAGCTAGAAAAAAGATGCTGCATTTTTTTATATCTTCGGCAAAGATAAGAACAATTACTCCACGTTTGCTGTTCGAGGTAAAGTTTTAGTCCGAATTCATATGTGGGTCCACATTTTATATTATGCTTAGATTAATAATATGAGCAATAAATTCTTGATACACGCAATTAGTTGCTGCAAATCACTCATAAAGGCAAAGAAATTCTAAGAATGTTCTGACATTAGCATTGATTAGTTTCCTTTCGTTTAGAAGGACGCAACTCACAGCATACTTTTTGACCACAGAGAACATGAACAAACGACTAATGACAAACCCGCCATACGATGATACAGTCATTCCATTTTAATCCTATAGTTGCAAGCAGTGTGCAGACCACAGTTGTGAATGAAAAGGTCAAACCGAGGAATGCTATGGACCCAAGTACGAGGTATGTTGAACACGCGCCGAGACCGCATAGTCTCCAAGTGCTCTGAAAAGGAAATCGTCAGCAGACATCATGTAAGATATTGAGAATGTAAAAATTTGTCATGTTAGTCCAAGGGCATCTCAGCTACTGTGAATGATTGTTTTAGCATTAATATAACTGCATCAGCAAAGTTCCAGGAAAAACTTGCAGAAAAGGTAGATTCGCGAAGACGTCAAAACGACTTACCAGTATAAATAAAGTGTGGATGATAGTGGAGATTGAAGCTATTACAATCATCGTTATTCGTAAACATAACAGTCCTGTAGGAGAAAAAATTTGGGGCCGAAGTCGGCGTGAGCCATGCATCAGGATAGAAGTACTCCATGTCAACAATTCTACAAAGAAATCTAACTGACACTTTATATTGACTGATTACACATTTTGCACTGATTAGCATGATTATCAGGTTGAGCTGATGTTGTCGGAAAATTCTCAACACCTTTGTTTGATCTTTCATTGGTGGTTCTGTATATATTTATCTAATCCATTGATTTGGACTCCAAAATGTCTAGTGAACAAATTCATTCGCTTATGTTGATCCGTCATTGATGCAGAAAAGCTTAACGATTCTCAGAGCCGCCGCTGGCATTAATGGAATTGAAGGTGCTGATTTAATTATTCATTTATTATTTATTTCATCCGTCATCACAGAATTTTTTCACTGTGCGAATCTCGGTACTACTAGCATTCAATTCGTTTTTCGTCTTCTTCATGAACGACGTGGAATATTGGTTGAGCGAGTCTCCTTGCAAACTCGAGGATAGCCTTCCTGTGGTGTTCCATAGGGTCTTCTTGTTGACTGTCGGAAAGAGTTGGGGGAAGGGCATGGAGCTCGGCTCTATGCGTACCGCGATGAGCATTACAACCACTCGGCCACGGCGCCCCGAGGGTGCTGATACGGTGAGAAAATTGACTGTGTGCAAGGATTTGACAGATCCAAGAAGGCCGTTTTGATCTCGATGGCATGCCTCGTTATGTCCGAGCATCAAGTTAGGATGGAAGTGACTTTGAAACCGCTTTGGATGCTGGGCCTTCATCAAGCAACCGTGATTTGGCTGAAGAGTTTGGTGTTTTGCAGCGGAGAGTTGCCAACAAATTGCACTGATTTGACGTTGTCCTCAATAAGAGAAAGAATGACAAGAAACAGTGGACAACGATGGTCTATCTTTTGAAAGTATTTATTGCTAATTTTGTTGTTCATTTCCTCTCAAAAACAAAACTTTTGAAAAATTTCCACAGCTTTTTACTCAGCCACTATGACCAGAAGACTATGAACGAATCAATACATGAAGTACAGATGAATCATGTTACTTATGCGTTAGAAGACAAATTCCCAAGATATGTATGAAGGGATGCAAAAGCATTTGCGGTTTCAGGCCGTGTCGAGAAGCGTGATTTATTTTGCGGGATGCTGTACTTAGCGAGAATGGTAGAATAGTCAACTCTGTTTTCTCTGCATTTGTATCGAGTGTTTTTCCAAGACCGCGCATAAAAATTAAATACATCTCATAATTTTATTTGAGCCAACATATCTTGTGGTCTGTTAATGGGCTCTTGTACATCTCCGGTACAAGATTAGCTAAAGACAAAGGGCGTGCCCGAAAGAAGAGGCTGCAAGGTCGAGACGGTGTATCGACCTGTGCAAGAGCCTATTAACAGATAACACATGACATGTTGGCTCAAATAAAATTGCGAGGTTTGATTTTGACGTGGTCTTAGGAAAACACTCTAAATAGAAGATATAATATTTCAAAAATACCATCCAAGAGCATCGAATGCCGAAAATTGCCCATTTGGTGATTTTTCACTTGACGGCGATTATGTAAATCGTTCGTCGTCGCCTACTCTATACAAGAGGACGTAGGAGCCTCCGAGAGTATTGGCTAAAGACAAAAGACAACGGTCTGCCCGACTGACGAGGCTGCAAGGCCGAAATATGTGTGTCGCGGTGCACAAAACCCATTGAGATAGCACATGACATGTTGGCTCCAATGATAATTATGAGATCTATCTAATTTGCGCAATATTTCGTGTAGTCTTACGAGGGAACAGCTTGATGATTGATTTTCCAGGGCTGTCGTGAGATTGATGCAAAAGTAGTCGCTGCTTATGCATTGTCAAAATTGCGTCCTCTTTACGAATTTTCAAACCATCACTGCACCTTCGTTAGCAGTTATTGCCCCAAATGCGTTGTTGATGTTGCGACTTGTATATGCTGCTTTATGACCTACTTTGATTTTAGGGTGTAAAGCCAAATTCTTTTCGCAGCAGTCAACATGCTCTCCATGCAAATCAAACTATGAAGCGAGGACTGTGCAATGATAAGCGAGGACTGGCATGAATTAAGCGAGGACTGTGCAATGAAATAATGTACAATATAACCACATCTATCTAAGATTATAGTCCAACGTTACAGTACGTATTTTATTTTCAACAATACGTAAACCGCAATTACTTTTTTCGCCAACCCACCAACGCTAAATAAATAGATCATTATGCTGCCAGAAGTGACAGAGTATTCGGTGCTCAATGGATAGCACTGGATAGCTATGTGATCATAGTGAATGTTGCCAACAAATGCTGCCACGACTAGTTTGGAATTGTATCAAGAAAATGAAAAGAATACTTTCATGATGCATTCTTGACAGCTGAATGAATTTTTTCTACGCTACGATGTAAAACTCAAGAAACTCTAAAAATTTTTGGCTTTATACTTTTTATCGTTTTGGCTTACATTTGAGTGCAGTCGTTCCATATTGTTGCGGCCTCCTGCGCGAAATTTTTCCCTTCTGTGAAAAATTATCAGTTAATTTGCTTTTGTCAATATGCAGCACGCTGCTTTTCTTTCACTGATTTTTCTGTCTAAGAATGATGAGAATACCGTCACATCTCACCTATTACTTGATGATGTAGAGTTATTAATATTTGAGTAGACAAACTGTTTGACAACTGTGAAAGTGGGCTGATATAAAAGGCTATGCAATTGGTTCTGTTTTTTCAAACGGTGAGGATTCATGTAGTTATATGTGGCGGTGTGCAACATGCGTAGCATATTTGTTAGGAAAGCTAGGAATACTAATATGAAATTGGTGCCCTCAGTCGGCACATACCAAAGAAGAATTCAAAAGGGGTAGTGAAAACTTTAGATTGTCAGCTGCAGGATAAACCCTAATGGGTTGTGTGCTTGATTCAAACTTTAAGGGCATGATGACATAATGGATGAGTACGAAAAACATACATAGACATCTGTCGTCTAAGAATTAGCAGAGATCTGGAACTAAATATGAATCGATGAATAGTTAAGGTTGAAAAGAAACTTTCGGGGGCACTTCAACAAGCATGAGATAGCTCCTATGCGTATCATAGGAATATTACAGTTTTCTTATTATTTTTCTTGGGATTTTCCCACTAGAGGCCTAAATATTATTCGTCTTCATTTTCAATTTTTTTTTTGTAAGCCTCCGCCATGTCCAATGATACAATCAAAGCTCGTGTTTGGTTTCATGCATAAATTTTCCAATTGCTTACAGTGCCCAGAATTTTCTTTTCCACCCTAGTCATTGAGACGGTAACCAGCTGACATGTTGTTCTTGACCGTTAAACAATTTTCTTAAGTATGTGCAACTTCTCCGACGATTTGACATAAAGGATAAAGCTCTTGCGTTGATCAATTTTTAGAAGATACGCCACAACTTTATCAATACTATTGAAGGCGATCAAATGCATATCTGGCCGTCACATTGTCTCGCGATAGTTTGTCGATGTATTAGGTCAGACGGCTATCCTTCCAGTTGAGTCTGACACCAGTTCACCGACCCTGGAGTGATAAAGGGCTTGGTGAGATTGGGACAGGGAGTTAAACCAACGAAAACGTATGTGCGGTAGCGTACCCCTAAATACTGCGTCACCTGAGCCCTTTTCAACAGACAGCTTTATATCCACGTTATTGCGTCATCAAAGATGAATATACGAATCCTAAATTTGAGGACTTGAATCCATTCCGCTACACGATTATGAATTTTTGCAAAGCCATGCCTTTTTCTCGGACTAGAAAAGATGTTGAATGTTCCAACTACAATAGAATTATGTCATTTTCATTTGAGAAAGGTAATGAGGTAGTGTTATCTGCTGATCAAGTGCAACAATGTCATGTAATGGCACAGGACCAGCGCTGATTTTCAATAGTCACAACTTTTTGAATGGTAAACAGTGGGGTGGACAAGTCTATTAATAAGTACCAATGCCTTATAAAGAATAAATGGGGAACGACGTCGCATGCTGAAACAACTACTGGTATGCCCTGCCAATTTTGCTCCAGTGCATGAGTGTGTCGATTACTTCCCTAAATGAGCGATATCCTGGCCCTACCGAATGCACTTTGTTCTATGCTGAATTTCACCCTTTTCAATGAACAGTTCACCTCAAATCCCACGACTGCTTTGCAAGGAATAAAAACCAAGGCGATCGGCAAACGCAGCTGAGTAGCTGGTTGTCGTTCACGGTGAAAAGGTCACATCACAAATTATTTTTGGCGAGCGTAGGCCTTATCGACCACCGCCCATTTTCTATTTTGCTGATTTTGATGAAACTTTTTCTTCCACTCAGCTGTCTTCAGTCTTCAACTATCACGACATACGATGAGCAATTTCATTAATTGTATTAATTGTATTTCATCAATTCGTGATCCAGGTGATGAGTTCAAAATGAATGTGTTTTATATGCTGTTAAAGCAGATTACCCGCAGTGATGAGTCCTTTCACAATCTCTTGTTCAAAAGTCCAATTTCAGTATAGGATAGGACAACGCGAGCGAATGTAAGGACGAGGAAGTCAAAAACATGCTGATTCAGTTCTTCAGAGGAATGGAAGTCGCTGCTGGATAAAGGAGTGAACTGATCGCACTACATATACAAACACAGAAGTTGATGTGCTAGTATGCCACTCATTGCCTTACATAACGTATCTGTCAATTCTCGCTAAATAACTGTCGCTTGATTAACAAAACATTGATAGAGGTATCTAAAAAATCCGATGTTTCCGGTGATTCATCGACCAATGTTAGGAGGAAATTGGAATTTGGAGTTTGTCCTTTCAAAATTACGTATAATGGTTGGAAGTGCTTTTCAAAACATGCACGGGCTGTTAGTGACAATCTAGATTCACAATATTCGATGACGTTGAAGATGAGTTGATCTATACTATCTCTAATCACCTACGTCCATGTCATTTTATGTACTATCGTGACTTGAGGCGCAGTCGCGCAGTGCTTGGAGGCTCTGCGTTGCACGCGAGGTCAATGGTCAATCTCGCGCTCATGGCTCACCAAGCCATCCATCCCTCCGGGGTCGATAAACTGATACCAGACTGGTCTCAGACTGGTTTCAGACTTGTCTGGGAAGATAAGCAGCACCATCTTGGTTCAGCGGGAGGCCACTGCGAGTCATTGTAAAGGCCAGATATGCATTCAATCACCTCTAACGAAATTAGAAATTGAAGACGAATGCATGACGCATCTATCAGGATTGATCAATGCCGAGAGCTTTATCCTTTTGACCTTTATCGTGGGCTTAGTTGCTCACTTATGCGCTTATACATTGTGCATCTCTGAAATTTCTATGAAACTCTTCTAATCCGTTTCAACATTCTCTGTTGTACTATGCATCTATTCATATGAGTAACAAATGGCGATCGACGAAGTAAAAATTAACGCTCAACAAATGTTTCAAGTGTCATCCATAATTTTTTAGCTTTAACTCTTTTCGAATGGTCATCTTCGAGTCGTCCATCTTCCTTCTTTATTAATCTTACCTTTGTCTTGGTGCTCCATAAAAAGGCTTCACAATGTGTAATATTCACCATTTTCTTGAAGACTGCAAGATGATGCCGTGGAAAAGAAGCAGACGCACAGTTTAACCAGTGTGCGGGGCTCAAATCCCGCAACTTAACTTATCTCCAAGATATATATATATATATATGTGTATATGTATAGTATATGTATAGATATATATGTGTATATGTGTATATGTATATATGCATATGTACAGTATATATATATATACATGTATATATACATATATACATGCATACATACATGTATATATATACCTATAGTAAGACGTACTGCTGACGTAAAGTGAAAACAGGCAGATGAAAAAATGAAGCGGTGATCTGTACTCCAGGAAAAAAAATGCAAGCGTTGTCTCAGGAGACCACCCGCCCAAGCCATGGATGGGCGCAGTCGTGAATAACGTCATCCATCTGCATGGGTATATGAGACGGCTTTTTTCAACAGGGAATGAGTAACTGCAGACGTCAACACGTTCGAAGCCAATTACCATCATAATTGCGCTTCCTTGAGTAGGGAACGAATGAATATTATGCTGGAGCCTGAGCCACCGGTGAAGAACGCAATCCATCTAATTAGTATTCAATTGCTTTCCTTAATCATTAAATAACTAGTACTGTCATCATTATGAAGGTCACAGTAGCCGAATTGTCTATGGTAACTCTCAAATTCATTCTCAAAGGTGGGCGTAGGAGTTTCTCAGCGTAGAGCAACTAAATGGACCATATCACAAGTCGAGTAAGTTGGATTGCAACATCGCCTCGGTCACGCAGCAATCCATTCTTTGCGAAAATGAGAGGAAGCCGCTAAATTCATACAACAAAAGCCCACAACTACAATTGATTGGGATGTTTTCGAATCATTAGTTGACTTTTGTGAAAGTACTTTCATCAACAACATCATCGGAGAAGAGAACTGGCTCATTCAATATCTTTGCTTAACGCTATGAAAACCGAGAATCTCAAAGCCACCAAGAAAAGCTTTTTTCCACAAGCACTTGAGCTGAAGCGTAGAATTGCATGAGCTACGAGCAACCGATTAATCACGTTCGAGCTTCTAAAACGCTACTATAGAAGCGATAAAAGATGATCTACAGATAAAGAGCAACGGTCATAGCCAAAACTTCAGTCGCTAGGAAATACATTTGCAAAGCTTACTGAAACTTCGACAATTACAAAATCAAAGTGATTGCACTCCGATGCCCTGAGGGAACAGAAAAAGAGCAAAGGAGAAAGTCTCCTACGATAGATACTCGGCTCTCTTTAATAGTCATTTCCTCTTACAGTCACACGAGCCAAGAAGATGAGTTTGTCGTTTAACCTGCTCTTTTTTTCGAAATTCAGCCCGCTATTTCGTCGGTATACAACAGCTCGACATCTACTCTAGGTATGGTAAGCCCTGAGCAGACGAAAACCTCCAGTTCTCATCAACACAGAGGCCAAATTTTCACACGTTGCTTGTTAGATTTGCAACGTTCCCGGTCAATGGAAACAAGCAAAGCCGTGCTATTGTTTGAAAAGGTAAACCTTCACGATGTCGTCAGTTATGGCCCTACTATGTTTGCTAACCGTCGTTTATTAACTCTTCACTCGAGCCTTCTCAATAGGGCTGACAGAGCACTACAAGGGATAATCAGCGAACTACGAAGATAACGAAAAAGAATTTAGGAGCACATCCACATGTAACAAGACACATTAAAACTTTACAAGAGTGTATAAGCATCTCTACCTCACTTTCATCTCTTTGAAGAAGGTCTTTGAACACTCAAAAGAGAAGCAGTCATGGAAGATCAAGACAGCCACGGTATTGTTACCGGTATATATCAACTCCTGCTCAGCTATAAGAATGTTTCACAAATAATATGTTGTCATTCTATGACGATATTGCTACCGGCGTACGAAAAAAAATTCTACAAGGAAGTTCCATCTGGCCAAAAATATTCACTGCCTCTTTTTGAAACGATATGAAAACATTAGAACGGGACAACGTGGGAGTGTCAACTTGACGGTCGTCATTAACGTCACCTTCAGTTCTTTGATCACTTCGTTCTTAAAACGGCAAGCATCGAATAGGAGGAATGAATTCGACCGATTTTGAAAACATCTGTGAATAAATTGGTATTGGACTAGTGCTAACGAGAACGATGTCCACAAGGATGCCCTGATTTAACGCCCTGTTCACGCTCAGCGGAACGAATACCTCCGATGCTTCAGGTACGTCTATCTAGATCGGAAAGTCAACATTATGAACGACATAGCTCAAGAATTAGGCAAAAGGAAGCGAGTGGCTTAGAGAGCGTTGAAGAGCTTAGAGGACGCAGTGAAGAGTAAAGGAGCGTCTGAGCCCTTGCCGACCTTGTGGACTCGACGATTATCTCTGCCCTAACGTATGCAGCAAAAACCTGGTTGCTAAGTAATCGAGTTGGAGGATCACTTGGCGCTATTGAACAAGCAATAGAGAGGTCAATGCAAGGAATATCCCGTATCTGCAAATGAGAGAAGGGAGCGAAGTTCTGATCCACGTCAACTATCGCAAACTGAAGACGCCGTTCTACAAGCATGGCTATCGGAGATAAAGTGGGACGAACACGTAGTGCACTTCAACGGCAACCGATAAGCGAGAGCCGTTGCCGACTGGATTTTTCGGGATGTCAAGCTCCCTACAGGAAGGCCACAGAGCGGATGGTCTGATTTTTTCACAAAAACCCTAGAAGAAATATATGATCCCCAACGACTGCCCAGAGAGAGGTGGCTCACTGGGCTACTCTTGCACGCTATGGGGAAAATAAAATGTTGTTGGTGCCCTCTCGAGTCATCCGACGAAAAAAGAGACGGCGAGATACACGTTGTGAAGTACATTATTGATCTCTTCATGAGTCGGGTCCTTTGAGGACTTCCATGTCCATCGATAATTTTATCTTTTCTGGAAAAGTGATTATCATGGAAGAGACTTATCGCCCTATAAAACGCCCTATAAAACGACATTCGTTCCCGTTTTACTCCCACATTTCGCATTTTGCTATCCTATGTACTTCCCAAGACCGACTATCAATCAACCTAACCTTGGCATAGTATGAATGGATCAGCAGTATTTCTGCTCATCAGTTCCGAGGTGTTAAATATAGTATTTGTTGAGCACTAGTGATGCAATACAAGACAGTGAAGTATTACAGCATAAATAGTACAGCAATCGTGGTGGCTAACGTTTCGGCGAGGCTCGCCATCATTAGAACCCGGTGAGGTCAAATTCGCAAGTTATTCGGTCAAAAACTTCCATATCCTCAGCATAAAACGTAAGAAACGAATTTTGGACCGCATAGTGAAACTTCGTTACAAAGGTCGGGCTCAGGCCGGGAGATTAGCCTGAGGTATGTGTAAGGTCATGCGTTATTACGAGGTACTCCTCTTTCCGGTTCATTTTTGGGCCTTTACTAGGTATCCAGAAAGCTTTCAGGGTTTTACACGCGCGATACCTTGATTACTGTGCAAGGACTGTGAATCCAAGGTCAAAAGCTATCCCTTTATCTTTTGTTCCTTATGCGTGCCTCGTGCGGTTTCTGAGTCGAAGTTGCGTTTCCCAACTAGGTGCTCTTTTACACGGATGCATAGTGGCCTACCCGTTTCGCCAATGTCATCCCATCATGTCTTGCAGGAGATTAGGTAAATTGTAACAGGTCTCATGCAGTCGCCGTCTCTGCCGTTTGGGCAAACTTTCAGGCATTGGTTTTGCAGAGACGACCATACAGTCGGTTGCCGACTAATTGGCGCTTTACTGCATTTAGTGGTTCTCTACTACTGCTACCGAAATATCCAACCCTGCTTTTCTGAGCAGCGTTTATTAGCTGCACTTATTTCGCTAAAGATAAGGGGCACGATGAATGGAACTTTATCCTCGCCAGGCCTTTCGTTTGAGGGTGCCGAATCTTCTCTAATCCTAACCTGAGAAGCCCCTACCGTGCGTAAGCATTAGAGATGGCTATTTTTTCGCGCCAAGCTTAGAAACTCTATCTTATGTTATTTTCCTGTGCACACACTAACAGCTGTTTGAAACATGCTTTTCACAAGTGCGCAATTTGTGTGCACTGTAAAACGTGCGTAAAACACTATAACACTAAGAATAAAAGCCTCAAAAGCTAACCTAACATTAATAATGTGCCAGAATAATCAAGGGTCATTGTGTTAAGAAGCATGCTTCTCTCCGATAATGAGCGATCGCTTTTGGAAATGGGGACAAGATTCTTACCAGAGCAACCCATTTCTTAGAAAACCCGGTGTATTATCGCGTGCAATTAACAAGAGCTTCTCCATAAAACCGAGATAGAATCGTCTAAGAGCATGAACAACAAAGTGTGAGGGCATTATCAACACCAACTTTTTCTCGAACGTTCTTTAGGTAGCCAGGCCCTAATAATAAATTGAGCCTCTTAGAGCTCTTAATCACTATCGCGCGACAAAGTTTAGCTTCAGTCTAACATCAACGCAGAAAAACGGCATCCAACAGATGCGGGAGCTAATAAAGTCCAAAACCATTAGACTATCTAATTTTTGATACATGAAAATCGAGAAAACTTATCTTGATTAGCTGACGTGAGGTTGGTAAATTTGTCGTAGTAATACGGCTGACGTTTCGGCGACCGGCCTTCTCCAGAGCCTGGGCGTATCTAACTTGCAAGAATGTTTGAGACCCTACCCGAGGTTGGTAAGCCAAAGTCATACACCGGTGTTTCGGAGGTCTCGCTCGCCTCATCAGTGACCAACGTCTTATATTAAGCCCTGCATTGTAGCAAAGAGGGAGGCTTATGTAATAGAGTGTACAATGACACTGTGTCATTACCACTTCTCAGTCAATGGATCTCGGCTGGTGTAACAAAAATGATCCATGGTATCGACTGACGTGAAACCTCGCAATAAACATTCAATCTGATTTTTAAGAGTGTTCAAAGCCTTACCCGAGGTTGGTACGCCAGGGTCATGCACCGGTGTTCTGAAGACCTCGCCCTCCTCGTATGTTTATCGCAAGGTTTTAGAAATAGTCGATGCCATGGATCATAAGACAATCAATTAGTAATAAAGGAGGGGAGCTCGTGGCAATTCTCCATTAGCTGGGTGTTGAGATAACGAAGAAGCACCTAGAGGACATTAAATTATATTGCCCATCATCTGATAAGGGATTTCAAAAACAATATAGAAAGTTGAATAGTGAATGGGTAACAATAGCAAGTTCGACCGGTTTAAAACCTTCCACTATATGTCAGCTTGAACTCGACCCACCATCATGTCCCGTCTTGCACTTACTGATTAAAACTCATAAATTGGTATGCACCGATGATCTTACATCTACGAATACAAAAGTTCAAGGTTAGACCCATCATCAGCTGTGTGGACGGGGCAACGGGTACAATAACGTGGTTTTTAACCTTGATACTAGGCCAACTACTAGAACACATTCCAGCCCGTCTCACCAATACCCAAACGTTCTTGGATTGTCCACGTAACGCGTCTGCCAACGGCGCGTACGTAATAGAGTCTTTCGACGCGACCGCTCTATATACGAACGTGTCAGATGAGTCCGCAATGAAAGCAATATGCGAGCTTCTCACGGAGCACGAAATAACCACGAACATGTACGGCTTTTCCATTCCGCAGGTCATGGCTGTCTTACAAGAGTGCCCAAACTGCTCACTGTTTAAATGGTGTGGAGGTTATTTTGCGCAGATCAGAGGGCTGACAATGAGACAACGACTAGCTCCGACCGTTGCTATCGCATTTGCGTCTAGAGTAGAGACCCCACTAATTGATCTCCGGCAGTCACTCTACTGTAGGTATATAGATGATTGCTTGGTAGTCTGCTTAAAGCAAAAGGAAATGGACAAATGTTTTGGGTTGTTAAATAGCCAGTCAGAGAAGATAAAGTTCATCCGTGAGGAACCTAAGTCAATTTGGCTGCCATTTTTTGAACGTTCATGTCAATTTAACCAAACGCACAATGGCACCGTTAGCCAAGCAAAGAAAACAGTCTGGTTTATTACCTATCTTCTCATCCGTGGCACACAAAATACGCACTTGTAAAAATTATGTTTCGAACAGCTGCTAGTGTCTGCACACAAAAAAAACATTAGGTAGAGTCCCTGCTTGGAATTATGTGGTTCGGTATACGATAATTCTTCTAGGTTGTCTGTGCCGTTAAACGAATGTGCAGCTGGCCAACGTCCTTTGTGTTTACGTTCCCATCGCGAGATGAGCTTGTCACTTTCTATGGTACGAACCTTTTTCCTATGTTATGTGAGCAAGAAATTATTTGTGTTGAATCTATTTTGGAGCAACACTTGCCTATCCTCTTTTGTACGCATGTTAACCTTCTGTTCTCAAATTCAACCCTTTGTGTGCGTAGATTTTTATGTAATCGTAAGCCTACTGTCGCGCTTCACCTGGCAAACTCTTTGTCTGTGGTCCATATATAAGCTTTCGTCGAAATGGAAAGTTCAGCTCTCATAGATAGTCATCAGCTGTCATCAGTTAGTAGTTAGTGGCCGGGTCGCTGAGGTTACCGTAATCCTGTCGTACTCAATCCACAAATCCGATTGATCTACTGACAGTTTATCCACAGTGAACTTATTAATCTTACCGTGCTCTACGTCCACAGTATCAGGTCAGTGTTAATTGCAATCGCCTTAAGAGAGTTCAGAGTCAATTCCAGCAGATGGCGACCACGGCAGGATTCGAACCTGCAATCTTCTGCTTTTTATTGTCAACCAATGTTACAAACGTGCCAAAAACTCTGGATAATCCAGTAGATTGCCATCAAATAAAGGAAGTTCCAGTTTGCACAAGATAGAAGCGTTAACAAAATTAAGCAAGGAGTTGTCTGGGGAATTACTAGGTTAGCAGCTGCTGTAGACGACGCCGCCAGTTGAGAATCCTCTCGGGCTAGGGGACGTTTCTGTCCGACGCTTTATCGGATGCATCATACAGGATCTGTAAGTCACGTTTCAAAAGTTCAGAATCGGAGAAATTTGATAGAAGATCTAATTTCTCCAATAGAGTGACGGAAGCGCCATTTGTCTCACGATAGTTTCCGTGCGTTATGATGAAAGTCGATTCTGTCCTTCTTGTTACTACTAAAATCCATCGAAGGTTGCCAATCATTGTGAAGCCTAAAAATCCTGCCGTACGTCTGAGTCCAGGCGCATGAAGTCGGTTTGTCCCGAGCGATCCTTATCTTCCTCGAGAAGTTGGGTGTGTGACAACTGATAGTACTGAAGAAGCGTTTTGAAGGAGTCGATCTGTCGACGGATAGAGGAACTGTCCGGAGTAGACATAACTGTGAGGGTGGACTTAAGACAAGAAAATCCGGCAGAAGATTGCACGCTAGGATTGTTGAAGTGGTCGCCAGCTGTTTAGAATTGACTCTGAATTCTCTTAAGGTGATTGCAATTAACAGTGACCTGATACTGTAGATGTAGGACACACTAAGATTAACAGTTCACTGTGGATAAACTGTCAGCAGATCAATCGGATAAGCGGAATGAGTACGGTAGGATTACGGTAACTCTAGCGACCCCACCATTAACTGCTAATTGATGACAACTGAACCTTCCGTTTTGACGAAAGCTTATATATGGACCACAGACAAAGAGTTTTCCAGATGAAGCATTACAGAATGCCTGCGATTACATAAGAAATCTACGCACACAAAGGGTTAGATTTGAAAACACGAAGGTTAACATGCACACAAAGGAGGACAGGCATGATACTGCTTTAACAACGAGAAGAATTTCTTGCTCACACCACATAGGAAACAAGTTGGTAGCATAAAGAGGCAAGTTCATCTCCCGATGGGAACGTAAACACAAAGAACGTCGGCCAGCTGCACATTCGTTCTCCGGCATCGCCAACTTAGAAGAATTACTGTATACCAAACCACGTAAATCCAAACAGTCTCTATGCTTAACACAAAAATAGCCATCTCTAATGGCTACAGCTCGGTAGGGGTTTCTCGGGTCAGGATTAGAGGAAATTTGGCACCTCCAAACGGATGACCTGTCGAGGGTGAGAAGCCATTTAGCCTCTCCTTTGTCTCTAACGAAGTAAGTGCGGAAAGGAGCATGTTGCGATAATTCGGTAGCAATAGTCGAGAGTCGAGATATCACCAAATACATCAAAGCACCAATTAGTTCGCAGCCGTCTATATGATCGCCTCTGCGAAACGAAAGACTGCAAAGTTTGCCCAAACGGCAAAGACGGCGACTGCATGAGACATGTTACAATTTACCTGATCTCATGCGAGACATGCGGGGATGAACACATTGGCGAAACGGATAGTCCACCTAGCATCTGTGTATAAGAGCACCTGGCTGGGAAACGTAACTTCGACCTAAAAACCCCACTAGGCACGCATAAGGAACAAAAGCATAACGAAGCAGATTGTGACGTTAAATTCACGTCCTTGCACAGGAATCTAAAACAGCCGCGCCTAAAACTCTGGAAGCCCTTTGGATACATAGTAATGACCCAAAATTAAACCACAAAGAGAAGTGCCTTCTAATAACGTGTGATCTCGCACCATGCTTCAGGTTAATCTTCTCGGCCTGAGCCCAGGCACAGTCTCACTTTCGCACCGATTCAGAGTGGCAGGTCTTCAATGAGCAATTGATAGACTTAAAACATCTAGGCAGTGAATGTGTTTTTGTAACGAAGTCTTCACTATGTGATTCAAAATTCGTTTCTTAAGTCTTGTGCTAAGGTTGTGGAGGTTTTCCACTGAATAATTCCCGAATTAAATTGACCTTCCCGCGCTCTGAAGCCGAAACTTAAGCCATTGTACTATTTATGCTGCATTACTTCACTGTGTCGTAATGCATCACTAATGTTCAATAAATACTATATTTAACATCTCCGAACTGATAAACAAAAAACGCTACTGATCTATCCTATGTATCACTAGCCGTTCCTCATTTGTTATTGAAATTCAGCAACAAATTTTGTAGAAAGACCTTTTGCTGCGCAAGGCTCGCTCCAAGTCGCTGTGGAGCATCTAGAGCGCGTTGTCGTGAGCTGTGCAAGTTAGTGAGTAGCAGGTGGTTATATCAACTTTCTCTCCACCCAGAAGTAGAGGCGAAGGATAGCCAGGAGTGCTTCGTACGATTGACTTCATAGGACACGTACGAGTGAACGACAGAACCAACACCTCTGACACTTCGTAACAAAAAATTCGCTATACGAATAGAGTTCTATCATTTGATGTGATTGACAGCCTCCAGATTCGCTTATAGATTGATCTGCGTGTAAGAAAATTGTCTTGCTATAACAATCCTATGTTCGTGACTGACGTTTATTGAATAGTCCTCGTTGCCAACAATCTCGTGTCTGTACATTCGCAATCCAGATGAAGATGTCATCGTCCTTTCAAAATGCACTACTAGAACAAAAGCCTTGACTGACGAACTCAACCAATCGTTTGAATATCGTGTCAGGCATAACTTGGAGGCGTATTATGTTTATGAGGATGTGATAGTGAAAAGGCGACCAGTTTAAAATGGATAGTCCTCTGATCATAGACGCGACTCAAAAAGAGGTGTTCAACAGGAGAATACTAGCAACATGAGCTCATTCAAGTCTCACAGGAGAGTCACGCATAAACTAGGAGACCCTAAGACTACACGTCCATAAACTCAACGATTATGTCAGCGTCGCGTTAGGCACTATAAGCGTAAGCTTATGCAGATTGCATCAGAAATCTCAATTGAACGGTGTTTTATGGGATATGATCGGTACAGGAAACATTTGGCTAGAATGCAATACTTAGATCTCTGTGAGCAACCTCACTTTGAGGTCATATGTCTTCCACATCGACAGGGAACCGTGAATTTGTCAGCCGCAGACAAAAAATAAGGTGACAGAAGCAGGAAAAGATTGCTTAGAAGACTTCACAAAGATGAAGTTTTCAATGACTACACGATAAGCTGTATTCGTAGCTGCACATGTGCACTATATCATGATATGACAATGGCGAACGCCACCATGCTCGCAGTAAGCCACAGCCATGGATGGCGACTGTGAGGCAAGAATTTGTCCAAAAAATAACTTGCTGCCCGCACTATTTGTGAAGACGGACCGTTCAAATATGCAAGATTTACGCCATTGTGTTCATTACAACAAGCGTGACGGTTTGATATGGATGAGAGTTACGAACGCAATATCTGCCTTTCAGCACTTAAAGAGTACACTTCAAAGTTAATTTTATGAACACAAACTGTCAATGATTGCAAAAAATATTAAATTATAATTCTACTAAATGGCACTAAATAGTTCTTCCAAATTATTTCACGCTCCCAGCGAAATGCTGCTCTTATCAACGACCTCGGTTTTTTATGTGATGTCAACTTTGTCAAATCTGCCATCGTCTCAATCTTTTCTTAGCTTACATAATGCTGCTGTGATAAAACAGTTAAATTATGGCTTAAAATATGTCATCTGTCTCATGAATGATCACTGCATGATTGATGGGGAGCTTTAGCTATAGAAAGCTTCAGTAAAAAACCTTCAGCTCAGGAAAACTGCAAGTGTCTGGAGTTATCGAGTGATCAACAAAATTTGTCAAACTCAACAAGATTAAACTCAAATGAAAATGGCTGCCATTTCTAGACGTTCAAGAACTCAATGAACAGAAGCTAGATCACATCGAAGTACTGATGGCTTAGTAACAATGATATACTACTTTGTTAGATCCCTCATCGCTCATACATCATCCACCTAAGAAATGTTTCGAACGATCTACGATATGTGAACAGAAGAGAAGAAAGGGGAACACTCACCTTGGCTTAGCAATTGCTCACTGCCAAGGACTATGAGGCGGTAATCTCTCAGATTATAGACGCTAGGAAAGCCACGCCCTAAAGGAGAACTCTATGTTGCTTCAGTGACCTTAACAAACGTTGATTGCGTGAATTTGTATACTGTGCTTGTTGCTCTTCTACAACACGGATAGAAGTAATTACTTGCGGATATATCAGGTTATTCCCCAGGTAAAGAGAATTGAAATGGAAAGAAAACGAAGATGTGAAAAGAAACTTCACATGGAAAACTCAGAGTGGAATGGTTTACCGTACCAAGCAAGTACAAGGGGTTAAAGTATATCGCAGATGGTTTTTGAAATGAAATTCACATTCCTCTCACAAGATCTGAAGCGTCAGCGTAATGAGCTTAAGCTATTTTGGACTTTTTGCAAAATCCAAAGACGATTAAATGGAAGGGTTCCGTATGAATCGTGTGAGTTAGCCTCATGTCTCAAGCCAAATTATCAATCTAACAAAGGAATTATATTACTAACCCCTCTGAACTATCCAGAATTATTTTCCATTAGGTGGAAGACATGCAAAAACGTTGAGGGTCTTTTTTATTCCAAAAAAGAATGATTTAGCTCAAAAACGAGGTTGTTACGCCAGGGTCATACACCGTGTTTCGGAGTACGTCCTCCTCGTCAGTGACCCCGCCCCCATTCAGCCCTGCATTGAAGCAAGGAGGTAGGCGTATGTGGTGATGGACACAGTGTACATGACACGCCAGGGTCATACACCGGTGTTTCGCAGGTACGTCCTCCTCGTCAGTGACCCCCGCCCCACATTCAGCCCTGCATTGAAGCAAGGAGGGAGGCGTATGTGGTGATGGAACAGTGTACAATGACACTCCGAAACACCGTGTACCTCGAAACACCGGTGTATGACCCTGGCGTAACAACCTCGTTTTTGAGCTTAAATCATTCTTTTTTGGAATTATATTGAATGTTTTTTGCGGGGTTTCAAAAACAGTCGATCTTTTGATTTGGTCTTTTTTATTTCAAGTTCTTTCTCTTGTTGTTCTATTCTACAGATTACGGTGTCAAACTCGAGCCAGCAACATGCCCGAATTTAACCACCACCATGGGCGACAATTGCGATAAGAAACAACGCATGGAAACTGCGCTGACCCCCTCCTCACTTGAGTATTGACCGTGGAAGTGTCCGGTAATTATCTTTTCATGATGTCGTTTGAATATGTAACTTCTCAAGCCTGAAGAATAGAAAATTGGAAGCAACGTTCGCCTCTGTCTTCGTCATCTCCTGATAACAGTTTTCTTCAATAACTGACAGCAGTTTCTCGTTTTCGCGACTATTTCAAGTCTGCCTCTGCACATAGAGAAGCTTTTGCTCCATTGTTATCATGTAACAAATGTTCCTTCTTTGGTATTATTAGGTCGTTTCAAACAGTTTTGGCATTAGAAGAGTAAACAACAAACTTATAATCAGAAGTAATCAAAATTGTATGGTTTCAAAATCATTCAATCGCGTATTTTTTTGTGAACGTTTTAGTACACAACCTGCTTTAACTTGCTCCAAAACGGAGCTGTTGTGGGAACAAATTTACCTGCTACTCATGCACGAATGTCGCGTACAGGAAAATAGTAGTGAAACGGCGCGCAAAATTAATAAGGCTTGAGGCGATGATACGCTTGCAGACTGGAGGGCTGGGAAGTGGTTTGCAAAATTCAAGGTTGGAGAGATTAGTCTGGAGGATCAGTCGCACTCGGGCCGTCTACAGGAAGCCCCAATAACCTTCCGCGCCACAATACTAGCATTTTTACCTCTGCACCAATGTGTAAGTAGCAGGCGAATTTATTCGATTACACCTCCATCTCAAAGCAAGTGTAGGTAAGTTATATATTAGAAAGTTCGGAAGAATGTGTGCAACTGTACTTTACTAAAAGCAGGCAATTTCATTTACTTCTGCTTAGTAAATTGGTGTTGATTGTTATAGTGCCAAAACTTATGGAATGACCTGATTTCTCACTTTTAAAGAAGTTCGGAGGAAACTTTTCACGAATTAGAAGAGATGTTTGAATTGCAAATGTTGAATGCATCAGTTGTAGTTATCAGCGTGAAAAGTACATTAGAAAGCTTAATACCATCCTAATGGATGATATCCGCTGATACAGCTTTCTTTGTGCTCAAAATACGAGCCTTCAAAAAACTGTGAAAAAATAAGTTTTATGGGCTTTAAAGTGTTAAACTTTTACCCTTGTGCAAAGCAACAAGATCTGTTCTACCAGAAAAAAAGTCTTTATATGCCAGTGATTCAAGTGAAGATAGCAAAGGAAGTGCCAGCAGAGATAAATTCATTCAAAATTGGCAGTCGCCCTTATTTTCGCTTCACCTATAGACAACCTCGTATTCAACTATCAAGACAAAAATCAACTTAACATTTTATGTTAGTGCCACAATCGGGTAGATTCTGAGAAATATTTTCTATTGTGTTTTACCCAAGATCACTTCTATTAGGTTTTCTCGTAAATTTTGACAGTAGAGCAATAAACACTAAGTTTATTAACCAAAAGTCATTAAAATTACTGGTCGTAAGAACATCGCTCAAAAACCGCTCCCTTGTCATTTTCGCTCTTCATTGTGGCTGAAGTCATCACCGTCGACGAAAAGTGAACTTTTTTCGGGGGTCAACACCTCCCTGATCCAGTGGATGTCACCAGGGTAACAAGGGGCCTTAACTCCATGTCCAGATCGGTCCGGGCCAAAGGCTATGCTCATGGTCTTTAGGAACCGGACCGGACCGATTGACTGAGATTGCTGCCAGCCGAAGAGACGATCAACCTCAAGCGCTACTGTTATCACTGGGTCGCTGCAATCACGCCCTATCACATGAAAGCTCTGCAATCACATCCTGCTTTAAGGTAAAGCAAGGCTGCATGTCGCCGAATTAACAGAGAGGAAAATGACCGAACTGGGCTGTAAGTTGCTGGGTCATCCCTCTTACAGTCCTGGCTCCGTCTGACTATCACCGCCGCCTGACTATTATCGCCGTCTGACTATCACTATTCCGCTCGCTGAAGGACTTTTCAATCTAGAGGAAGTTTCGAGACATCAATCATTTGCGTCGACTATTCACAACATCCTTTGAATCTACGGATGACGAGTTCTATGAGCACGATATTTATTTGTTGCCTAAGTGACGGCAAAAGTGTTCTCAGGTTGATGCAGCATATTTTAAATAGTGCTGTTGAACTATTTTATTTAATTCTGGTTAATAAATTCGGTGCATCATGCTCTAATGTCAGAGCTAATGAGAAGACCAAATATATTCTCAAAGATTTAGTTTTTTCAGCAAAAAAAGGTTCTGAAAACTTTAAGTGATCATTAATTATAGGCGTAGTTGGCAAACAAACCATGAGATACTATTTTATCTTGCGTGGAAGTGGCAGTTGACGAATAAACTCAGAGAAAAAATGAACAGTCAGCCTATTGTTGATGTTTTTACCAATCACCAATTCACATCTGACGTAGTTGGTGACGTCAAGATACATGTAAGTGACCTATAAATTTAGTTGAAAAACATCCATCAACAGATTCATGAATTTTTTCCTTCAATTCAGTTTTGTCATTTGTAGTAGACTACAAATAGAATATTTAGTCGAACATGCTGAAATCCTGAGAACAGTGGAGAATAATAAAACGAAACAATGAATACAATTGCCTGGATCTATACTGATATGCTTGACAATATTCAGTGAGCGAGAAGACTAATGGAAATTTTTATGAACTCAGATAATATTACATATAAAATAGTTTCGATCAGATAAGTCAGACGGAGAGGCAAGGTGTGATAGAGGTTATTCACCATTAGGGATGCCAAATTTGCTTCTCATTATTGTGCGAGGATAATCGATTGATTTTTGAAATCAATTGTCCAGACATTACATTTTATGTGAATTATTCAGATTTCGTGACATGACCGAAGTATCAATCTACGGTGTTTCTGTTTAGCAGAGCTCTCAGAAAAGTTGTTGAATCGAAAACGTAAGCGCGTAGTTCCAAGTTTGCTATTCGGTCAGTTGCCTCTTTCAGAGGTCCAAATACGGCCCACGCTGCTCTTCTTCTTCTGCCTAGATTTTCCTTCATATTCAGCGAACGCCTAAGGAACAGGTACGAGATGACCCTTATAAGCAGAGAACCGACTGGTTCGATTTGTTCACTTTTGCACCATTGCATGAACCCGATCGTTATGCATTTTGTGCGTAGCCTGATCTTCTTTCCCGCTTCGCCGCGTTCCTTGAGCATCGTCTCTGCTCCATTACCACCACGGCATAGCCCTCAAAGATTTTTCGACGCGAAGAGATTTATCCCTTTAATTTTTTTCTCTAGGATTGCGTTGTTTCAGCACCACCGCGAAGTTTGTCCAAACTTATGAAATCAATTTTGTGTTCTAAGCATACTTCTTCGGCACGAAAAGATTGTTTTGCGAGGATTTAGCGTCGATGCTCATATCCCGAAAATGGAGGAAGAAACGAGCGGTTCGGGCAGCGTTTAAAAGCATCGAAGATGTAGTAAAGAGGACAAAGAACATCCGACTCCGTGCCCACCTTTTCGACTAGGCGATTATCCCTGCCCTAACGTATGCAGCAGAAACCTGGTCGCTACTTAAGCAGGATGAAAGATCACTTGGAGATATCGAACGCGCAGTCGAAAGGTCGATGCTAGGAGTATCCCGTATCTCGCAAATGAGAGAAAGGATCCGAAGTTCCGACCTACGTCAAGATCGAAAATTAGAGACACCGTTCTACACGCCAGGATATCGAAAATTAGGTGGGCCGGACAAGTGATGCGCTTCAACGACAACCGATGGACGAGAGCCGTTACCAACTGGATTCCACGGGACGTCAAGCGCTATAAAGGAAGACCACCGATGCGTTGGTCCGATTTCTTCACGAAAGTATAGAAGTAAAATATGATGCTCAGCGAGTCCCTATAGCTAGGAGGACCCACTGGGCTACTCTTGAACGCGATAGGGATAAATGGAAGTGTTGCTGGTACCCGCTTGAGTCACTCGACGATCAAGGGACGACAGGTGATACAGGTGATATCATGTCAGTGCCACCATAGTGTTGATCCTGAGTACTATTTTCTACTAGGGTCTTCCTCAGCATCACCTACATACTCCAGAGAAAGTAGCTGTGAGGCAGAAAGGTTTTAGCAATTTTAGTGGCCATTGAAAATAAACAGGTAGCTAGTAAACTTGCTAAACTTCTGCAAAATCACAATATGTCACTTCACTTTGCCTAGATATATTAGATGACTTGTGAACCAGGGAAAAAATAGAAGATTTGACCTATCGTCGATGCCTTTACTATTCAATATCTCGAATGTGTCATAGTAGGAATATCGCAGAACAGTCCAGTTCGAAGTCACGAAACATGGAAGAGCACTATGGATTTAGTCGGAAAATATTCATCGATGGTCTCAAGTAATTCTTCCTTAGATCCATTTTTCTTATGTTTATGGTATGCTACAAATGGAACATAAAGTCGAATATGTTGTCGAATTCTTTACAACACCGATGAATAGTTAAGCGAAAAATTGACAGTATTGTTTGACTCCACTGATGTGCTTAACAACATTTAATGAGAAGAAGAAGAAAAGAAGTTCTGTTTGATGATTTCTGACGATGTGAATCTAAATGAGTAATTACTCCGCAGCAACATGTCAGACGGAAAAGTAATGTTTGACAGAGCGGGTTCATTATCAAGGGTGCCAGTTTTGGTTCTCATGATTGTGTAAGAATATATCCTTTCATTGTTATTTGAACCAACTAGTCAAGTGGTCTGAGGGCTCTTGTACAGCCTGATACACGTGTTTCGTCCTTACAGACTCGTCAGCCGGGCAGAACCCGTCGTATTTCGATATTTTTATAGTCAGTTCTCTCGGGAGCTCTACTTCCTTACAAAGAGTCATCGAAGGCGAGCGTTTCATAATCTATGTCAAGCGAAATTTTCACCTAACACAGTGTTTTCGCACTCTATTGCTTTTTGGCTGGTATTTTTATCATATTAAACCTTTATTTCATGTGTTTTATCAGGACCACGCTCAAATTTCAATAAATCCTTTCATTTTATTTGAGCCGACGTGTCATGTGGTCTGGTAAGGGCCCTTGTACAGCCCGATACACGTGTTTCGTCCTTACAGACTCGTCACTCGGGCAGAACCCGTCATGATCCACAGACCACATGACAAATTGGCTCAAATAATAATGAAAGGATATATTGAAATTTGAGCGTGGCCTAAACAAAGCACTCAAAATAACTGTATAATTGTGTAAGAATAGTCGAACGTTTTTGCACTTGAGTGTCGCAACATTATATATCAAATTAAACACATCTTTTTTTATATGGTCGATGTTCCAACCCTTAAACTGCTCTTTAGCAGAGCGTTGAAAGGATTCTTAAATCAAAAGGGTGATTTTGACTCCGTTATTTGGTCGGCGGCTTTAATGAGAAGAACGAATGCGATTCATGCTGCATTCATTCTTCTATCCGCTCCTTCTTCATATAATTCTACATGTTGAATGAACGCTCAAGGCATAAGTACGAGCTGGACAGCGTATTCGCAGAACAATCCAGTTCAAGCTGTCTCTCAATTCACCACTGGCTTTCCTTAAACTGAGTCTTCATGCAATTTATGCATGACAATAGGTTGGGAAAAAAGTTCTGCAAAAAGGTTGTAACTTTTTGGGTGTCAACCATTTTTTGTGTTTTTAGCTCATTTGAAAGCCCGTCTTCTCCCGCGTTGACTGACATACAATTAATCTACTTATTTCAAGATGAGGTAACAAGCAAGCAAATTAGGTTGATGATGACGCATAAACAGCTGTTAGGTTCAAATGCAAGGGTGGCAAGTGAACGCATCAATCTGGCTTGGGGCGAAGACACAGTTGGCACGACCTGAACGCGGCTGACCTTTCAAACTTTTTCCACCTTCGTCACACTTTTTGAACCACCTGCACACTGCACTTTTGCCAACTGTGTCATCGCTCCAAGCCAGATTGATACGTTCACTTGTCACCGTTGCATTTGAACCCAAAAGCCTTTCGTGTATCATCATTAACCGAATTTGCTCGCTTGTTGAATCTATCTTGAAACAAGTAGATAAATTACATAAAAATCAAGGCAGGAGAAGACGAGCTTTCAAATGAGCTTGAAAACTCAAAAAATAGCAGACATCCAAAAAATTACAAACCTATTACAATCCTCTATTCCTCTTCGTTGAGTTCTTTGAGCATCGTCTCTGCCAAGTAGTACTTTTCGAGAATATGACGATGTCATCTGAAAAATGCAGGTATGATAGAAATTTTTTATCTATACGTACTCCATGAGACGATTTCTTTGATAGTTACACATGGAATTATGTACAGAAATGTGTCTGCGATAAGTTATGTCGCTTATTTCCTATGTACTTTTAGTTTTCTTTAATTAGGAATGCATTGAACAGTCGGTTTGTCACGATTAGTTGTTGTACTTACTACGCAAGCTAGATGATGAAAGTAGTTTCCGAAAAAGTTAATTATTTTAATTCGGGGACTTTCTAAAAAAATTATTATTGAACAATACTGTAGACTGCACAACGTATAGCACATGGATTTTTCTTGAGATTGTAGTCTGTATTGTCTCCTCAGACGCAACACATTCCGTTTTCAAATAACGTTCCACTTTTTTTCAAAGTTGTACGACATTGCTGCATTAGATGTACAATCTGGCAGTGCTTTCGAAGAATTTTCTTTTTCCTTTTTTCAACGAAGTAATGGATCGGATATGCCCTTTTGACTTAACCCAACGAGTCTAATGCTAGATGTTCCTAAAAGTTAAAGAGCTTATGTTTCGTATTAATGCTTTGAGGATTTAGTAAAACAACCAACCTATCGTGTTGCTATAATTTAAATTGGTCTGATGCTCCATCATTCTGTCAAAGGATGTAAGGATTTTGATTATTTGACTACATTCGCGTTCACTCGGCAAATGGAAAAGCAAGACTCTAAAAGTTAGGCGAAAAGTAAACTAATAGTTTTCAAGCTATAGAATGGAGAAGTTAGAGTTTTAATGTGAGTGTCTGTGAGGCATTTTCCAATACACAGCGACCGAGTTGCATCGCATCCAATATATTTGGAATGCAGATGGCATGAAATGAACTCAGTGAATGCCCTAATCCATGTTCTGATCACAAGACAATATTGTGTTCTCAGCTATCTCCGCATTTATATTCACTTGTTAGAATGTTACAAAAGTTGGCTTGAAACGAATGTTTTGGACAATTAATGATCCAATGAATCCGCTTTTCAAAAGACATCGAATATGTGAAGAGAGTTCTGCTATCATAGGATGTATGCAAACTGCTATCTTTGGAGGTGTGATAAGCAATGAAATATCCTAGATATTGCACCTAAATATTTGCTTTCGATATCCTGGATCAGTATCTTATTTTGATTGTGCAACAGCACATTCAGGAGACTATTACAAAGTGGATCGACGAAAACAAACCATCATTGAATCAGTGTGTTTTGTTATGTCTAATAAGACTTTCTTAAGCCCTACTGAGGTTCATTGCGGCGCCTTGAGTGCTAGACATAAGTATCGACTTCCTCACAAGAAGCCTCATCATTATCACATGCCATTCGGCTGATTGTCCCTACTGTTATAGGGAATCGACGCCGCATAAGCTACACTCGGTGTCAAGTAAAATGGCTACACAACGTGGCTTTCTTTCAGCCATACCAGTCCGCCGAAAAAACAGGAAATCTTATCAGATTATATTGAATTTCTAGGCGAGGTCTCAAAATAGTCGATTGAAAGTGTTGATATATGTTATCATATACAACAAACATTGCAATCGACTATTTTAAGGCCTCGCGAAAGAACACATAATCTGACAATGTATTTTGAGTTTTTCATGCAATCTGTTATGGGCTTATACAGTGCAATACACGCGTTTCGGCCATACAGCCTCGTCAGTTATCATTCGTTTAGTCAGTTTTTCGGAACCTACGCCAACATGGAGGAATCGACGACGAAATTTCCACGCTCGACTATGGTGAAACAGTCATCGTAGCATTCTTTCAGAGTGTCGAGTGGGATTAATTGGCATGCACTCGAGAACGCTTTGCCATGCAATTTAAGATGTTACGAGGAGAGTATAGTAAATGCTAACTGTGATCGATAAAGCTCTCAAAGCTGTTGTCAATACACTATCGAAAGTAATCTACGGAGAAAAAATTAACTTTTGATCAAAAAGGATCTGCTTGCTTTTTTAAACAAATATGCTACCGCGCTAACGAACTAGATGTTGCTAGATGTTACAGTACCGTCCCAATGTACGGAATGCGTAAAAAGTTTTGATAGTTTTGTATTATTGCTTTCAGCAGTGACATAATTTTTTTTTGAACAGTGCTGGTAATTTTACTGAATTGCTTATTTATTTTTGGTCTAGGATCTGTGTTGTTTATTTATTTGTTTATATTCAATTGTGCTCAAGTGATGGATCGTAAAAATCAACGTATCGCAGTAGTTGAGTTGCACAAGACGGGAATGGAAAAGACCGTCATTGCTATAATCGGCTGTTTTGAAGTTTCGGAATGTTCTACAAGGTCATAAAAAGTTTCAGAGAGACTGGAGAGATTGAGACCTCCCTCGAAAAAGTGTTTAACCATCTCGTCTACTCCGGAAAGCTCTCAGAACATCCGCTGCCAAGTTCAACGAAATCTGGAGCGTTCGATGTCAAAATGGCTCGGGAGACTTGGAGCGAGTGAGTAGAGCGTCTCAGACAAAAAGATAAAAGAAAACGGCTCTCAAAAGCTTGCCGAATGGTTCGTTTTATACCTACTCTTGTTCGTCGAAGGCGCTTTTATAAAATGGGGAGACATTCATGGTTGAACCACTCCACAGTCGCCAGAATCAAAGTCAACTTTTCAAGAAGGATCAGCAAAAGTCCACAATAGCAAGAACCGTGAATCACAGTGATTTTCCTGCCTTTGTGATGGTCTAAGCCAGCGTATGCGTCACCGGAAAGACGCCGTTGGTCTTCATAAACAGAAAGATTAAAATCAGCATTGCTTATGTATCAATAGCAAATTTTTGTGGGGCGCACTGGAGCTATGGAGAACTCAACGCGGCGGGTACTCTCAGCAAGGCTGAGCTTTTGCGAATTCGGCTCTCCCAACGATTGCCAACTGTTCAGAGGTGTTTCCAGTCTTCTGGTGCGGAGGCATTTGGCCGTCAACTCGTCGGATCTCAACACAGTGACTTACTCCGTTGTCCACACCGGAGCAATAAGCCTTGCCTACTTGCTAAATTAGCATTGACGCGCTTAATGCGGGGGAAATCGTCGACAGTACTCACTTCTATAGTTCTCATCTCCGTTACGAAAATTATGATGAAAACCTTCCCTTCATTATCGCTGATGGCCGTAAGAAAACGAATTTTTCAATAAGGAAGAAATGTGAATGTGAGAATCAAATATAAAAAATAAAGCATTCAAATCAATCATCTATTCAAAAGGGATGCACCTTTCGTCGACTTCAACAAGCTGAGAAGGTTTGATCAGTGCTTCATAGCCTTGAAGAAGTGTGCTAATATTTCCGAGGTCGCGAATGGCCAATTAACTTGAACAGAGAGATCGAATCAACGAGTGATCCAGTTTGCACTTCAAGGCATTGCTAACCAATAGGCTTATATACATACTGCAAGATGGAGGGCAATACATGCAAAGCTGAAAGGCGCTATTTCCTGAGAAAGTAAGTCATAATTTAGCATCGAGACAACTTAGATAAAAAATAACGTGATCCTCGGCTTCGTCTCTTCATTTGTCATAATAAGCTTAGAAATTCGTATTCCGCTTCTCAAGTACACCGTGACAAGAAATTTTGGAAGTCTACAAATCTAATAAAAAATCTGATGTATAGAGTCAACACAAGAACTAGCTATCGCGATCTTTTCCCAAATTTTGTTGCCTCCTAAAAATTGAAAGTGCTCCATTAATCTGCTTGAGTCGTCTTGAGAGCAAATATCACTCAATCAACCTTTTTGTATGAATGATGCTCTATTAAAATTCTGTTGAACAACATAATCATGTTTTTCTCTCTCTTTCTATGGAAGTGTTAAGTCAAAAATATCAAATATTTTTCTCAAATAACCTGACTTTTCATTGCAGTGCTCGTAACTGTGAAGTTGTTTTCTCATTTTTACGTAATGAAATATTACGAACACTTTTTGTCAATGGTGCGCGCGAATTCGTTCTCCATATCAATGCTAATAAAAGTAATGTTCAAGTGTTATACACAACGCTGAACTCCAGCTTCTCACATCATCGCCGTTTACTTAATTCTCCGTTGCTTTAAAAATGACAGGTTTTCATTTATTTAGCAGAAATGCTCTGTAGTCCGTGTCACCCGCCACCCCTCGTGGCATATCGATGACTCAAAGTTGATCAAAATCAGGCAGGAAGATATCTTGGCGGATAAACTGTGAACGAATTTCTTGCTTTTCACTCATTGATAACTTTCTTAGAGCAGGCGAATAATAACACTCGATATTGATGAAAGTTACCACATGCGTCTTCACTTTCCACAGAGTATGTAAAAGATTCGAACTTTCTTGTGAAAAACTTCGCAACGTAGAAGACCCATGAGGTTAAAGATACAACACATAGAACATACTCAGTGGTGTATAGTGATGGGCAAAGCTTTTTTCGTCAGGTGGGACTCGAACCCACATATTACCCAATCCGAGCTAGTGTGCTCAAACCTTCGTTGTAACATGGGTTCGAGTCTCAACTGCCGCTAAAAGTTTTGCACATCGCTTCTACACCACTGGGTATATGAGAACATCATATCACCGCTAGAAGAGGTCAAATGAAAAGTTCTACTATAGAACAGGCTCTGTGTTATCCATAGATAGAAACATATATGCTAGTGATTGCTCAATTCAACCATCTTCACTACGTAATCATAACGCTATTTTCTCCCTTTAGTGGACTCTATTCAAATCAATTTTCGGTGATGAGATGTTTTCTGAGAGCGACTATTCATTGAGTCGACACTCTTAGATAATATCGTTTTATTCATTGAGCCAAACACTTGGTTTGATGATATGATTTTCAATATTTCCAATCAAACGGCCGATGTTTCGACGATGTCGCCTCTTTTAGAGCCTAGAAAAATCAAATTGCGCACTTAGTTAGCCAAACACCTCCATGACTTCGTTAGAACAAATTACGAAAGTTACATTTCAGTTGCATCAGGCACAAAATATCTCTCAACATACTCATATCTTTTACAGGTCTTTCATTCAATTGTTAAAGTGGAACCCGCCGCACAGAGATCACTTGATCTCGCAATGCAACTCCTAACTACTCAAATATGTTAGTACCCGCCAAGGAGTCAAAATATAGAAATACATTTTTTGGAAAACGGTGTTTCTATGTATTCCAAATTTAAGGATAAGCGATTCGCTGTTCAAAATTGCAGGAGCTGTTGCAGAAACGACAAAATGCACCAAGAAACGAAATTGTAGAGATGTGGATCTGAGGTATAGAGTTATGCATATCACTCAGCATTCTGCTGTATTTAGTCTAGCACAGCTTTTATATTTATACCAAAAGTTTCGCCTTACATCTCACTAGTTCTTCGTGAAACAAGTGATACCAATTGACGCAGCTCCGACAGCTCAGACCTATATAACGGAATTGTGTAGCAGTAATCGATAAAAGGGTAAAGGGCAAAGCTCTCGGCTTTGATCAATCCCTGAGGGATGCACCGTGCATTCCTCTTGAGCCTTTACAATGAATCATTGTGGCCTACTGCTATATTGGGTCAGTGATATTCATCATCCCAGACAAATTTGGAATCCAGTCTGGCAACAATTTGCCGGCCCCGGAGTGATAGATGGCTTGGTGCGCCACGAGATCGAATCATGGACTTTATGTGCGACTCAGAGCACGTCTAACCACTGTACCACATGCTCTCTATAATCGTACTAACTATTGACCCAACTAAATGGCTTCAAACTCATCAGTGCTGCGATGCCTTTCGGTTCAGCCGATCCCCGGGGGAAAATTCAGCTTATAATGGAATCGACGCCGAATTGCTTGAACGCCAGCATGTCGAGTGAGAAAATCCTCCCACATTCCAGTGACTGCAGTCGAGCGATTATGGTCAGTAAAATGAATCGTACCTTCACTTTCGACTGTTTAATAGACATCTCTCAAACAATAATTATCTGATAGTATGATAATATAATTTGAGCTCCTGATGAGGTCTAGTATGGCAATTGTACAGTACTAAGCAGGCATGTTTCGCCATAACAGACCTCATAAAATGCCCAAAACATCTTATCATACCACCATATTGTGATTTTTTTTGAGCGAGACTTGTATAAACAGTCGAAAATGAAGGCAATAGGTAAAAATTGGTAATTAGACGTGATAACTATGTTGGAATACATTGATTCACAGATGATCCACTTATGCTGACCCTTTGAAGAAGTTCTTTGAATGATCTGTCACAAAATCAAAACAAGATGTAAGTTCAAAATGTAGGAAACGATGTAAACGTAGTAGCTGGACCATCTGACTGTTCTTCATAGCGACAAAGGCAAAAGTCAGCCTCCATCTTTTTATTCTTTGCAAAATTAGCTTTTGTTGAGAGGAGAAAATATTAGTAATCATAAATTGCATAAAACAATCGTTTACACGCCATTAATAACCTACCATTTTGTAAGGGAATTCAGTCCGTTCAATTCAAACCATTTACTTTTCGCTTGTATTGTAAGCAATGCAACTCGATTGCTATGTGTCGGAAAAATGTATCACAGATTTGTTCGCTGAAACTTCAACTTTTGCACTGTTTGGCTCTCTGACTATTTATTTATGTCACTCACCAAACACTTGTAATCTAGCCGAGTGAATACGAATGCCGTCAAATGAGCAATTTTTCGTTTTCTTTGACAGAAACGCTTTACTTTCGTAACGATTGAGATTAGAACAGTACTACAGAATGACTATTCCCATTGCATCACAATATGAGTACAAAACCTGTTTCCATGAGCTCTCCAATTTTTTTGGGACTTCTAGAGCTATAGTCATGAAAAAAAATTGGACGCTTACCCAATCCTTCAACAGAGAGAAGGTCGAGAAAATTCTGTAAAAACTACTGAATTTAGAAGAATTGTGGAGTGGATACATTTGCATTGCTGTAGAACTATATGAAAAGTGGAACTTCATTTCAGTGAAAGGAACGCGTTTTGTTTGAGGCGACAAAACACACTATAATCTTAAGACAATTTCACATTCTGGGCGTCTGCGCTTTACAGTACCTTGTGCTGTTTTTTGTCAATTGCAGAATCACTAACGCAGCATTCACTTATATCAACTAATAATCCATTTCGTCTTTCTGGATAGTTTTCGAGCTAAAGTCACTGACGCTGTGACAGACTTTAAACTATAACCATTTAGTGCACATAGAAGGTTTGACGAGTAATAGTGGCAAACTGATAAGTCACTGCGTCATGAAGCATAGAGATCTGAGAGTAAATCGGAAGCAAGAGCTACAAATTACTATAAACACAACTTCTGTACATAAATCAATTTAAGGAAAGAATCATCTCTATAGGATTATGAATACCAATAAATGCGAGTGATGTCCTAGCACTATCAATATCTTTGTGTACATATTCTACCCTCTGAAGTTTGAGTTGCAATAGAAGGCATGGATAAAGGCACAGCTCTTGAAACTTGTGACATCACTGTCCCGTTTATGAGAGGTGGAGGCCATAATCTACATGTACTGCCCGCAGCACACCTGACATCATACTTTTGAAAGAAAAAATCCTCGTCCACGAAAGTTGTCGTGCACAGTCATTTCTTAGAAAAAAGGGAACGAAGGAATCTCTGCAGAATGGCTTGGTTTTGAGGAACTCTGAAAGCTCTTCATAAAGATTGACCTTTTAAGCATAACGAGGACTCTGGATGAGATTTAAACAGGTGAGAAAACAGGATTTCGAAGGGGATATTCCTGTATGGACCATATCCGGACCGTAATGACAGCTGTAGAATTTTGTCAGAAATATTACTTGCCTGACTTTCATTGACTATAAAACAGCATTTGATAGCGTAAAAACGTATGCAATGGACAGCTCTCGTCGGTCGAGGAGTGAATTCGTCCTTTACATGAACTCTATCAAATTGTTATCAAGACTACATCAAAAAATACAGCTTCTTCATCGATCCCTTATCATACACTTTAGAAAAGGGGGAAAATCAAAACTATATCGCTTAAGCAGTTCTCCGCAGCACTGCAGTGAATAATGAATTTGCTTGATTAGGACGAATAGCGCTAACTCATTGATGGAAAATGTCTTTCAAAATGCCGTTCCGCGGATGACATTATGACATTCTCAAGAAGTATTAATGGAGCAGAGACGATGCTCAAGGAACACGGAGAAGCAGAAAAGAAGATCAGGTTACGCACAAAATGCATGAACGATCGAGTTCATGCAATGGCGCAAGAGTGAACAAATTGAACTAGACGCTTCTCTAATAATAAGGGCCATCTCGTACCTATGCCTTGGGCGTTTGCTGAATATGAATGAAGATTTAGGCAAAAGAAGAAGAAGAGCAGCATGGGCCGCATCTGAGCCTTTGAAAGAGGCAACTGACCAATCAGCAGACTTGAACCCACGCGCTTACGTTTTCGATTCAACAACTTTTCTGAGAGCTCTGCTAAACGGAAAAACCGTGGATTGATACTTCGGTCATCTCACAAAATCTGAACAATTCACATAAAATGTAATGTCTGGACAACTGATTGCAAAAACCAATCGATTATTCTCGCACATTAATGAGAAGCAAATTTGGCATCTTAGATAGTGAATGATCCTTGTCACACCTTGCCTCTCCGTCTGATTTATCTGATTGAAACTATTTTATGTGTAAAATCATCGGAGTTCATCAAAAAAATCTTTATCAGTCTTCTCGCTCATTGAATATCGTCAAGCATATCGGTATAGTTCCATGCAATTGTATTAATTGTTTCGTTTTATTATTCTCCATTGTTTTTACGATTTCAGCATGTTCGACTAAATGTTCTATTTGTAGTTTACTGCAGATGACAAAAATAAATTGAAGGAAAAAATTCATGAATTTGTTGATGGATGTTTTTCAACTAAATCCATAGGTCACTTACGTGTATCTTGACTTCACCACCTACGACACATGAGAAATGTTGATTAGTAAAGACATCGACAATAAGCTGACTACTTTTTTTCTCTGAGTTTATTCGTCAACTGCTATTCCCATGCAAGATAAAATAGTATCTCATGGTTTCTTTGATGACAACGTATATAATTAATGATCACTCAAACTTTTCAAAACCTTTTTTTGCTGGAAAACTACATCTCTGAGAATATATCTGATGTTCTCATTAGCTTTGACAGTACAGCTTGATGCACCGAATTTACTAACCAGATTTAAATAAAATTGTTCAACAGCACTATTCAAAATATGTGAGCTTAACTTGAGAACACTTTTACCGTCACTTAGGCAACAAATCAATATCGTGCTCAGAGAACTCGTCATCCGTAGATCAAAAGACGTTGTGATTAGTCGACGCAAATGATTGATGTCTCGAAACTTCTTTTGATTGAAAAGTCCTTCAGCGAGCGGAGTAGGTGGTAGTAAGACGGCGATAAGTCAGGACTGTACGACGGATGACCCAGCAACTTCCAGCCCAGTTCGGTCGTTTTCCTCTCTGCTGACTCGGCGACATGCAGCCTTGCTTTACATTGAAGCAGGACGTGATTGCAGAGACGTCGACGTCACAGGGTGTGATTGCAGCGACCCAGTGACAACGGTAGCGCTCAAAGTTGATCGTCTCTTCGGCTGGCAACAATCTCAGTAAATCGGTCCGGTCCGGTTCCTAAAGACGATGAACCTAGCCTTTGGCCCAAAGCGATTTGGACATGGAGTTAAAGCCCCTTGTTAGCCTGGTGACACACTGGTTCGGGGATGGTGTTGACTCACGACAAAAGTTTACTTTTCGTCGACGGTGAAGACTTCAGCCACAATGAAGAACGAATATGACACCAAAGCAGTTTTTGAGCGATGTTCTTACGACCACCAATTTCAATCGCTTTTGGTTGATAAACATAGCATTTATTGCTTTACTGTCAAAACTTACGAGAAAACGTAATATAGTGATGTTAGAGAAAGCCCAATAAAAAAAAAATCCTCAGAATCTACTCTAATGTGACGCTAACATAAGAAATCAAGTTGGTTTTGTCTTTATAGCTGAGTACGAGGTTGTCTATAGTTGAAGCGAAAATAAGGGCGACTGCCAATTTTGAATAAATTTATCTCTGCTGGCAGTTCCTTTGCTATCTTCACTTGAATTACTGGCATATACAGATTTTCCTTTTGGTATTGTTGCTTTGCACAATCGCAAAAATTTAATATTTTGGAGCACATAAAACTTATCTTTTCACAAATTTGCAAAGGCTCGTATTTTGGGCATAAAAGCACTCAATAACGGATATCATCCATTAGGATGATATAAAGTTTCCAATGTATTTTATACGCTGATAACTACAACTGATGCATTTAACATTTGTAAATTGGGACATCTTTTCCAAATCGTGAAAAATTTCCTGAACTTGTTTAAATGTGAGGTATCAGGTTAATTCATAAGTTCTCGCACTATAACAATAAACACTAATTTGCCAAGTAGAATTTAATGAAATTGCCTGCTTTCAATGAAGTTTAATTGCGCACATTTTTGTGAACAAGTTAGTAGATAGCTTACCTACACTTGCTTTGAGATGAGGTGTAATCGAACAAATTCATGCTACTTACACATTGGCGCAGAGAGAAAAATGCTAGAGTTGTAGCGCGCAAGGTTATTGCACTTTCCTTTAGATGGCCCGAGCGCCACTGATCCTCCAGATT